>JARYGA010048854.1:0-65956 GCA_030545235.1 Helianthus tuberosus | reverse complement strand
TTTGTTCAAGAACATAGGATGATGCAACATAGCTCATCAGTTTCTTATCAATTCGCTCATTTTCAATTTTAGTCATTTCCAATTCTTTCTTTAATGATGCGATTGTGTCAAGATGAAAATTAACTTCCACTTGTTTATCAAAAAGTGTTGCTTTTGCTAGTTTTGTGGCTTTATCATTTTCGACACTTTCTTCTTTAATCATTTTAACTGATCTGGCTAGTGTATCATATGCTTCTTTGACTTGTCCTAGATCAAATTTTAACATGTCAGCATGTTCTTTCAATTCCTGAAACTTAGTGTCTTTTTCAAGACACTCCATGCACGGTTCTAAACACTTTTGGCATGGTGTTTCAGAGATTGAATCCAATTTCTGAACAACCTCTGCTTTATAAGCAGTTTTCACTTCCTGTTTACCGACATCTTTGGACACTGACTCAAACACTTTCTTAGTTTTGGTCTCCTTAATTCCCGACTTCTTATCCGACTCCTTTTGAACTGACTCGGTACCGACAGACTCGGTTTTCACAAGTTCTGTGTCTACCTCTCTTAGTTTCTCCATGAGAGCCTTGTCAGCAATTTCTTTCAAACTGTCTTCGGTCATTTCCTTTGTCACATCGATCATTTCTTCAACAAATTATTTCTTCTCCTCATATCTTGGACACAATCCGGTCCTTGGTTCTTCAAAGAAACCTGCAAAAGATTCAAAAATTTTAGGAGGCATGATAGATCTCAACGAACTAGCTAATACCTCCTGCTCAGATTGAGAGTAATGAACTTCAGCAGCTATTTCTTCAAAATTGTCCACATTTTCAGCAGAAACCTCTTCAACAACTACAGAAACATCTTCAGTAACTATTTCTGGTTCAGACACCATCTCAGAAATTTCAACAACTTCAGCCATCATTGCCTGTCCATCGCTACCGGGGATATATTTATCCCAGCTGAAACCTGCAGCTACTTTCTCATCGTCTTGATTCACGATCATTGCTTTTTCCAGTTTATTCTCAATTTGTGGCCTTTGAATTACAGGTTGCTGATTTGGTCGATGATAGATTGCCTGCTTGTAGTAGTCGTTGGTGAACGGATTTTGATGATTGTTTACTTCACGGTTTGGACATTCTCGTTTGAAATGACCGCGTTCTTTGCATTTAAAACAAGTAACTTTCGACTTATCGAAACCTAACTTCTGATTGGGTCCAGAAAGACTGTTTCTGCCAGTAATTTCCATGAAGCGTTGTGCTCTCCTCACTAAACTAGCCATGCCCCATTTAATATCTATCAGCTCAAGCTCCTCCGGATCGATCTGATCGTAATCCTCTTTGGTCATGTCAGGATTTCCAATCTTACCTGCTACTAAGCCCTCATACGCCTCAAGAACGGAGGCAAGTAATGCAATGTGTTGTTTCGCGGCTGTTTCAGTAATTTCATTTCCATTCTTAATATTCACCGCGATGTTGCAATGCACCCCAGAAACAAAAGCCTGATTATTTGAACTTGTAGAGCTTTGAGGTGAAGACTGCTCTTGAGCTTTGAAGTTTGGATCATAGTTCGCGAATGATGAAAAATTGCCAGATTGAGGAGTGTTTGAAGAAACACTTGAGGTGTTATCAGCAATGAACCCTGTCTGTATTTTTTGGCTTTGATTGGTTGAAACTGAAGGATTGCCTTTGTAATACAAAGATACATCTTGTTGAACATTTATTGAGTTCATCTTTCTAATTTTTAGCAATTCCAATTCTTGAGCTTCAATCTTTTCTATAAATGCACTAAGATTTAGATTCCCAAAATCTGAATTATTTTTCAACATCATCAAATATGTGCCCCACTCTTCATATGGTAATGCATCACACAACTTATCAATCAATTCTTCATTTTTCTTTTCAATTTCTAATCTCTTCATTTCAAGTACTAAATGGCAATATCTATCGAGCAATTGCTTTGTTGTTTCACCTTTCATGCTGGTAAAAATATCAAACTCCTTCTTTAATAAAGCCTTTTTATTCTTGACCATTGACACACTACCTTGAAACTTCAATTTCAATGCTTCCCACATAGAATGAGCATTATCTTCATGTTGTAATAACACTAAAATGTCTTCTTTGATAGCCTGCTGAAGGATACTAATCATCTTTTTCTCGGCTTTGAAATCAATCTGCTCTGACTCTGTCAAACTTCCAATACCCTTTGCCTGACCTCTCCCATCAACCGGTGGAACATATTTCGCTTCTATCTTCATCCAGGACTCAAAGTAATTAGCCTGGACCAAGTTTTTAAATCTGCTTGACCATCCCGCAAATTCATCTATGTCCATCAACTTGGGAGGCTTTTGCATTGTTCCCAATTCGTTCTCCATGTTGACATTTTGCATAAGACTACCCGAGGTTTGTCCTGCTGCCATACCACTGCCGGCGAAGAAGTTGTAGAAATCTTGGTTTTCCATTTTTAGATTTACCGAATAGTTTTTTTTTTTACGTTTACAATTTTCACAAAATCAGACTATCGAACAATATCACGAACACTATGGACTTTTTAGAGAAATCAGATCCTCAAACGGTCAGGTAATTTTCAAACGGTCAGGTGCTTGTTTTCAAACGGTCAGGTGCTTGTTTTCAAACGGTCAGGTGATTTCAAACAGTCAGGTGCTTGTTTTCAAACGGTCAGGCAAGCAATGTTCAAACGGTCACCAGTTTTCAAGCCATTTTTACCACTTTTAATTAGAGTTTAGATCTGATATTCTCAAGGGTTTGTTAAAACACAGTTTTACACACACTGTCCAAAATTCAGTCCATTTTGTCCGGCCAAAAGTCCAGAAATCAAATTTTGTGGAGAAAAACCAACTGATTCAGGTGTATTTACTCATAACTGGCTCTGATACCAATTGTAGGATCGATTTGACCGATCAAATGAGTTAATTTGAGTGAATACACACTATTTAAGTGGCGGAAACACCTAAACAGTTTAGAATCAGATAGAATGGAGTAGAAAACAGAAGAATGTAACTTTAATACTCGTTTCTCATTCACTAATCACTTGAAAATCCGGCAGAGTAACAGTACATGATAGAGCTGACCGTATCAAATGAGAAACACACAAGCCTATTTATAGGCAGACACCCCTGTCCGTTTGAAACTGGCATGACCTGTTCAAACGGTTACGACCAGTTCAAACGGTCACGATTCTAACTGCTGTCCGTTTGAAAGTTACAAACCACCTTCAAACGGTCACCCTTAACAATAACATAAACATTACATTTCAACCCCCTAAACTATACAAACTTGACAAATTAGACCCCTAGACTTAAGACATAGGCTTTAGACATCTTAGCACTAACAAATTTATAATCATGAATTTGCAGGATAGTCACTTCAGTGACGTCAGGATGCAACGGCTAGTCAGGATTTAACGGCTATATATCCGTTGGTTTGTTACAGATAAGAACGAGAAAATATAACTCGTTTATTTACACTTTACTCCATATATCTTGGGGGCAATTGTTAGGGGAGGATTTTCCAATGATCAGTGATCCTCAATTACTGTTGGGCTTAGGGATCCTCAATTCTGTCTGAATTAGTGATCCTCAGAGAGTATGGTAGGATCAGGATCCAGGATCATCATAAGGATCCTTACACTAACGATTGTCTGCTTTGAATATGATCTTGTTTTGCAGGAGTACGAGCTTGGACTTGGTCTTGGCGATATTCCTGGAGCATATTCCCTATTTATTCCGCACGTGCTTGACTAATATGGACGTTATGGAGTTCGTGGGAGACTTGCATGAAATGCGGATAGTTTGTTACTTTAGATATTTTCTAAATTTATAAGGGGATAGCGAGCTAAATTAGAAGACTTGGCTATTTTTGGCTAAACACACACACTCGTAACTGCTCTCATCAGCTCTCGACAGTTTACTTGGCGATTACACACTTTTTTGCACATTACACTCTAGTGATCCTTGTAACTAGCTCGCTATCATCCAAAGTTGTAATACCTTTTTTGTTTAATCTGAGTTGGTGATCGGTAGTTTCCATCACCCGAGGTTTTTTATGCCGGAGATCAACTCTTGATCAAGGGCTTTTTCCTCGTATAAATCATTGTGTCACTTGTTCATTACATTTCTGAGTGATCCTTAGTATTGTTCATTGATTCAAGCATCATACCTCACAACAGAAAGTTTGGTTGCATTATCTTTGCTTGATTTTTGACCAAAACAATCACAAACAATCATCAAAAGCCCTTATCAATTAATTGTGTTAATTGTTATATATCACAAGTGATTGGCCCCGATCCCATCGCACAGTTTATACATACCACACGATATCACATGACATACCAAATCAATATAATCAACAACCTCATAATTATCATGAATCATAACACACACATGAACAATATCACACCAATATGAAAGTCAACAAGTAAGAACCACTAACCAGGAACTTGACTGATCAAGATGCTATCTCGAACAGGGGGGTCTACCACTGCCGTGTGCGATTAGAGAAGCCTAGGGTTTGGGGTATAATTGTGTTATGATAATACGTAACCTATTGTGTGTATAAATGCTGAACTAAAAGTCGGCCCCTAAAGCAAGACCCACTTGGGCTCCTCCTGGCCCAAACTTAACTACCCAAGTTTCCGGGTGTGTGTGTATATTGACCCAATCATGCGCAAACTAGTACTCGGCCCAATCATGTTCGGCCCAAATACAATGTGAACAGCCCAATTATATTTGGCACAAATACAATGTCTACGAATCTAATATTAACAAGTTTGGAATGAATAACGAGGGATTTGAATCACAAGATTAAACGACACTGACCTCGATGGTTCGGTTTGTCACAATTTCTATTGCATTGAAGAAGCAGGCCATGCATTCGGTTTACGTATTCAAAAATGAAAGTTATATTCTGTTGAGTAGAGCATTTTTTCAGTTATTATGATGTCGTGGTTTAGCAACTAACTTTTCAGTGAATACTCTGAGAAGTCCGTTGTTCCAGATTCTTACGAGGGAATCGCTATTTCTGCCTTGTAGGACATATCGATCACTTCCAACATGAGGGAGGAGGATGTTGTATTTAGCATTCGTTATCGTGACAATACGGTGCAGCTGGAGAATAATAAGTACTTAAATTGTTATCCGAAAATTATCCAAGAAAATCATCAGCCCCAAGCGCGCAACATCTAAACAGTTTCAATTTATCAACGACATTTATAAAGTACGAAAACCAATGCTAAAGTGAAAAATTTTAATAAAAATACAAGATGGGAGGCCTAATAAATTGTAAACAGAAAAATGGAAGGAAGAATGCACATGCACTTTATCATATGCAGGTAGATCTTTTATTTACACGATTTTTGTTTATAATGTTTGCGTTTATTTCATACGTCTCTTTCGCAACTTACTGTAAGTTGTTTTAATTAAACATGTTCGTGTAATATAACAAAATAAAATCAGTCAGCATTTATAAAACAATGACATAATAAAATGTATCTTATAAACGACTATTATAAATTAACTATAACCGGTACACTCACGTTAAACGACCGTTATTAATCAACTTTAAATTATATATGTTTTCTAAAAATAAAACAAAAATATACAACTTTTCAACAACAAAAAAAAAACAACCAACAACCCATTTTTCCACCAAAACCTCACTTTTCCTCCCAAAATTAAATAGTCAACACTAAAGGCCCCGCTTTGATGAAAGCAGGGCGCTTTGGTACGAGGTCAACAGACAAGGACTGACAAATTCAGTCCTTGTCTTTTGACTTTACCCTAAAGCGCCCCGCTTTAGCCAAAGCGGGGCGTTTTAAGATGTGTGAATTGACAAGGGGCGTGTGTGAATAGCGTGGGCCTTTTTTAACCCACCATAACACTATCTTATGCATGAACTAGACAGCTTAAGTGAGCTGGAGTTTTAAAATTTTATGCTAACTAATGTATAATGATTGCAATGGACATGTGACGGTAGGGATGATATCGAACTATATAACTATATAAAAACTCGCCATATTTACAGTCACGTCAAAGGAGTGTTTAGATATTTACTGAAGCAAATTCCCAGACACTAGCTGTGCATTGAGAACTCCAGCGTGATTTAACATAAGGGTGGAGAGAGTGGTCATCAAATGGTGAGTATTTAAGTTATTTTCTAGCCAATAATGTCATGTCATGTCATGTCAAGTCCCCACTCCACTCCACTCCCCATTTTGCACTCAATCACTAGCAATGGCTAAAGATAGTGAAGGCCGGGGGATTCGAACCCAAGTTTGTATGAGGAAAGAGATCAATTTTACCACTAGACTACAATCAATTTTCGATTGTAATAATTGTCGAAAAAAATTTAATATACACATTATACGTTTGAGTTTTTTTTAGAATGAGGCCCTAAAAATTTGGTGGCCCAAAGCCCTAGCTTGTTTTCATTTATGTTTGGGCCGGCCCTGTCTGACGGTTTTGGGCTGAAGTGGAAATGGAAAAGAGGTTAAATGGATAACGAGGAAAGTGCAGTGCTGCAAAGTTGATCCTGATCCTCTCAAGCGCAAAATATAACTAGCATCGTGTTGGCCGTGAACGTTTTGGAATGAAATTGAATATTGATTGGCCGTTAAAAAAATTCTTGGTTAATTATAGGTGAAATTCATATAGATGATTTATTAGCATTTTGGTAGATGTACATAATTAACATAATCGTGTTTTTTAATGAGGCTCCAATTTTGTATACATTGAGCAAGTTGTGTCGAATCATTTTTGTTATGTGTTAATAATAGTTTTTAAATCCTGGATCCCACAAACTCCTTAGTCTCGAAAACACCTAAAGCTCGAAATTTATTTCTAGTTCTTTGAAGCCCACAAACTCTTGATTAGCTATAACAACCCTCCTAAAACTCTTAAAACACCCTAAAACGTTTCTATTATACCCCGAATATACGTTAACGGGCTTAAATAATATTTATATTAATAAAAAATCAAATAAAACAAACAACACCAGTCGCTCGCGGGCCGCGACTCGGTCTTTCCAGGGCTTAGCGGGGCGCGACGGGGTGACACCAGGCGAGCCCTCAGGCCGCCACGTGTCCACCTGCGTGTGATGTCTACTAAGTTGACTCACCAAACCTAGGCCCTAGCCTATGATCCACACGGGCCGCAAAGGACTAACCCAGGTTAGTCGCGGGGCGTGAGCCGCCTCTCGTCAGACCTATAAAAGGATGCCTCTGCCTCATTCAAACGTCGCTCAATTCTATTTTCTTTCTCAAAGTCTCTAATGTTGGTGCTCTACATCTGTCGACTTCGTCTTGTATCGAGTCTTAGTCTTAGAATGTTAGATTAGGGCATGTTTTACGAGTAAATAGGAGAATGTATGTGTCTAAGAGACTGATTTCGCTCATATGGTCATAGATAGGTGATTCCACTTATTCGTCAGTAGGTGATTCCACTTATTCGTCAGTAAGTGATTTCGCTTTTGTGTACATGTTCACATAAGCGAAATCACCATCACTATATATAGGACACTTGAGTGAAATCAGTAAATCAGTTCTTGTTATCCATACCGAGGTGCTGCCGGTGTGAGATTTGGATGTAAACGTTGTTATATCAATCAGAAAGGTGATTTAAGTGAAGATCTAGCTGTTTCTACGTTGATTACTTGTTTTCCGCACCTGTAATTAATCAAAACTCCTTTGATAGACTCGTTCAGGTCAGAATACGGCCCTACAAGTGGTATTAGAGCTTCAGGAGGAGGAGTTCTATAGAGATTTGCTGGATTTCATCTAAAATTCTTACTTCTACACTTTCTTTCTTCATCAGAACAAGATTTAACGGTCGAAATTGGCTCAAAATTTCACAGACTATAGGAAATTGATCATAGACAAATCCCTGAAAGTTTGAGCTTCAAATTCAAAGTAAAAATGGTCCAAAATACCCCCCGAGTTGATTTCGCTCATACGAACAATCCTTGATTTCGCTCCATCATACACTTTAATTTCGCTCATAAGGACATTCAGACCAGTGATTTCGCTCATTTGACACCTGATTTCGCTCCAAATTACATCCAAGAGACCTGATTTCGCTCATGTGTCAACCCATTAACCTAATTTCGCTCATATGTACATAAGTTGAGGGATTTCGCTCATAGATCATTGTGATTCCGCTTATTCGTACATTGTGATTCCACTCATTCGTACATTGTGATTCCACTCATTCGTACATTGTGATTCCACTCATTCGTACATTGTGATTCCACTCATTCGTACATTGTGATTCCCCTCATTCGTGCATTGTCATTCCACTCATTCGTACATTGTCATCCAACAGAATCTGATTTCGCTTATAAGTACCTGTGTTTGAACAAAGAGAATTGAAAAATGGATACTGAGTTCTACAACGCTTTTGCTACGTCCCCGACTAATCCATCCGACATTGCTAAGAATATGACAATGGAGAATGAAACCGGAACAATGCAAAAACCCCCGAAACTTATGGGAATTGAGGATTATCACGGGTGGAAGAAAAGGTTTGAAAATTGGGTTCAGGCGAATCATCTAAAAGCTTGGGAGAGTATCGAAACTGAATATGAGAGGCCAAAGAATACAATGGGAGCTGATAAAATCATTTCTGAATTTACTGAACAAGAGAGGGAAAGTGATAAAGGAGAGAAAATGATGATCAATTTGTTACAACAAGCGGTAAAAGAAGATATATTTGTGTTGCTTCAACATGATGAAAATTCTTATTCTATCTGGGAAGCTCTTCAAAAGAAGTTTGAGGGAAACACTGAAAGGTTACAAAGTAAAGCAGCTTTGTTGAAAAAAGAGTTTGAATTGTTTACGTGCATGCCTGGTGAAACAACAAAGAGTCTTATTGAAAGATATTTTCATCTTGTACGCACCATGTCACAATTGAAGATTACAAAAACTCTAGCAGAATGGGTTGAAAAGCTTGCTGACGCGTTACCGCAAAAGGAATGGAGTACATATCTGATGATATTAAAGAATTCCGGACAGTTTAAAAGGTGATCGATTGCACAGTTTATAGAAAAGTTGGAGGCACAGGATCTGGAGCAGCAGAAAATTGCTAGAATGAATAGTTCAACTCATCAACAAGATATTAAATTGTATTATAAAGGAAATGTTCAAACTGCTGAAGTCAGTCCAAAGATACAAACTGCATTTAGTGCTGGAAATCAGTCTACACCTAGCAGTCAAGGATCAGTCAACACTAGTGGGTTCTCAACGGTGAATCCTCCAAGTGTTCAAAGTGCATCTGCTGGAAATGGGCATTCGATTCAGTGCAATGTAGCTATACATCTTCAAAACGGTCAAAATTATTCTGAAGAAGTTGTAAAGCATCATATGGGATTATTGGTCACTGCATTAGAGTCTTATGAAGGGTTGATTGCCGGAAGAATTGGTAATCCGATGCTCACAAAAGAAGATTATGACCAAATCGATGCAGAGGAGCTGGAATTGATGGAAATTAAATGGGCATTAGCTAGTGTTTTGAGGAGAGCAGAAAAGTTTAGATTGGTTACAGGAAGAAATGATTTCTTGGATGCAAACCTTTCTATTCTAGGATTTGATAAATCTAAAGTTGTCTGTTTTCGTTGCAGGGAGAAAGGCCACTTTAAAAGAGAATGCAAGAATCAGGAGCCGAGAGGAGCAAAGGAGTCGTCTGGGAAAGATGATTATTATAGGAAAACCATTTATCAGCAAATCACTCATCAACCGCATCAACAAAAAGAACCTCAAACGGCACATGGAAGAATGATCGAGGATGCAAACAGGAAAGCTTATTATGGCATCGTTGATCAAGATGATGAGAAAATGGCTGAAGGATTTAGCTGGGACAAGTACATTCCAGCAGATTCAAATGTTGGAGCGTTTATTGCTCATATTATTCGAAAGCCGGAAATGTTGAAGGAATGGATGGAAGTGTTATCTGATGAAGAGAAAAGTGAAAATGAAGAATCTGTTTCATCAGAAAACAGTTCATTAGAAACAAGTGATAGTGATGAAGAAATTGAACAGATTAATATTGGAAAAACTAACTTATCTTCTGATAGTTTTGAATTTTATTTTGCAGAAAAATTGAAGAAACTGAAAGAGGAGAAAGCTGCAAAAGATTTGAAAAAAGTCAAAGTGGTTGAGAAGATTGTGGAAGTTGAAAAGATAGTTGAAGTCGAGAAGATCGTTGAAATCACAAAACCTTGTCTTACATGTTTAGAGTCTTGTAAACAATGTATAGAAAAAGATGAGAGGTTTAGTGAATTAGAAAAGTTGAAAGAACAGTTGTTGTTTGATGTAAAGAATTTGAAAATGTCGTATGATGTATTGAACAGACATGTGAATAGTCTGGAGAAGACTAACTCTGAAAGAGAAAAAGCTTTGAAGATGATGAATGCTACCATGATGACAAAGCATAAAGAGATCAACTTGTACATAGAAGAATGTGCAAAGTGGAAGAAAGAGTTGGATAGTGAAGCAACTGAGAATGAAAGAATCAGAAGATTGCTGCAAAGTTACAAAGGTTGTGACTACATAATTGATAGAATTTATCCAACAGTTGAAGGATTTGAAGCGTTTAAAGGTGAAGAAACAAAGCCAAAGAAGAAAAAGGATACTGGTAAGAAACAGGGTGTCTGTTATAATAAGTGTCCGCCTCCGATTTGGGAAGGGTACTCGCCTAGAAAACCTAATGAGGAAGAACTTAAACAGGCGGTCAATATTAAGTTAGAGTCTGAGTTAACCGATGTATTACCAGACAACATTGACGTCACGTTCACAGCGTCCGACACAGATCATGAGTCCTAACTGATAAAACGAGTGGTCGATCAGGTGTTGGATAAGGATGAGGAGTCAGAGTCAAAGTCCGAGTCTGAAAGTTCGTGTCAGTCAGTCGGGAGTTCGAGTTCGTCCGAAAAGAGTTCAAAATCATCGAGAAAACGAGTTTACAGTAAAGAGTTTTTGTTGTCAAAATCTAATTTGAATGATGAAACATTTGAAGTTGCATATACTTTGAATGATTCTGACAAATTATATTTTGATAAAGAATTTCCAATAAGAGGTGTCAAAACTGAATTGATCAAAAAGGTTTTCAAAATAACAGAAATTAATATTTCTGAAATAAAAGATTTAAATCTTAATGGTAAACCTAAACCTTACACCTCAAGAGTACAACAACGTTTGAACAAGAAAAAGGGTTACAATTCTGGTTCTGGTTTTCAAAAGAAACCAAACCACAATCGTAGCTACAAAAAGAAAGGACTTGGTTTTATTCCACCTGAAAACTATAAAAATGAAAAATATGTTCAAGATTATAAATCAAAAATGACATATGTTGCAGGAACTAGTCATGAAGAGGAAGCAAAAAGCCCATTCTGGAAACAATCTAACCAAGAATTTCTTGCCGAGAAGAGAAAGAATGAAGCTTATGTGAAGAAAGAGACCAGAACCTGTTTCCGATGCAATGAAGCTGGTCACATTGCATGGAACTGTCCGAAAGCAACAAACACAAAACAAGGAGTTTCTGGAAAACTGAAAGAAGTTGTTGTTGATAAAACCGAACAACCAACTGAAAAATTTTAAGTTTTCAAAAATTCAACATTTGAAATTGGTGAATGTTCGAAGAGATTTTACAAGCGAAGTGTGAAGCTTGACAACCAGAAGTGGGTTGTTAAGTCAAGTGTAAAATCTGGTGATGAATCTGATTCCACAAAATCAGAGGAGCTACAGTTTGATGAGAGTGATGAAAATTCAGTTCCTTCAATGGATGATTAGAACTTTCCACCATTGAGGACTGGGAATTTTAAACGAAAAGTTGGAAAGGTTGAAATCTCAAATCAGTTTTATTCTGAGAAGGATAATTTTGATGTTGAGAAAGCTTTTAGTGGAAATGTAAAGAAAATTTTCGGAAAGATGGTCGATGGGAAGGTTAAAGGGGTTAAAGACCTTTATGCTACAAAGAAAGCAACTTATACCCCAACTGCTTCTGAATTGAAAACACCCAAGGCTGGTCAGGCTTGGGAGGATATTTTCTTTCATTGAAAAACCAGACTTGCCGGAGATCCCAAGTTTGTAATCGTGGATCAGGAATCGGCATCTTTCTTGATAATTGATTGTGTGATTGAATCTTATATGTTAAATTTTACAGGATAAGTGTGACTTGCCGGAGCTTCCAGGTTGGTAAGTGTGAAGCAGGAATCAGCATCTTGATTGGTAACATGTATTTGTGTAGATGTTTATTCCTACATGTGTTTATATGTTTTGGATATACTTACAAGTGGTAAGAGGTTGATTCTGACAAAGTGATTACTCAAGGTCATTAGGTTGAACTTGATGTAATCCTGATACAAGAGATTGAATGGACAATATGATGAACCAAACCCCTAATTTTACAAGTGGTAAAATCAACAAAACTTATTTTCCGGAAAAATCATTTTGGTTAAAACAAACTTAAGTGTTTTGAAATCATAATGAGAAAATAGTTTTGTGTAAGGGGGAGTTCTGATTGTTTATGCTTAGTGGATGGCGAACTGAGGTGATTTGATATCAGTTGTCATTTTTTTTTGTACAGTTTGTTTTCAAATTTCCTAAAATGTGTTTGCATTTTAGGGGGAGTAGAAATTTTCAGAAAATCCAAAAACATTAGAAAATTTGAAAAAGGCAAAAACATGATAAAATCAAAAATGAGTTTTGTTGTGAAATAGAGGAAATGATAGTACATCAGTAGACTGTCACAGTATGCTAAAGATATGTAATGTTTTAATAGCGTTAAACAGCCTCACTGATGATATGCCGATAGGTTTTTACACATTTAGTAAACTTTTTCGGGATATAAACATAAATTCAAACTTGCTTATTTCGTGGGGAACACTACTTGGATATATAGGTAACCCCTGAAATCTCGTTTGAAAGGTCCCTCTTTCTGAGATACTAGGTCTTTATGCTCAGTGATATCTGGAGTATTATCCCGGGACTTCTGATTTTGCGAAAGCAATGGCCTAGTCCCCGGATAATACTTTCCGCATGCTTGAAATATAGCGCAGCCCTCAGCAAATTGATGAAACAATAAAATTGATAGTCATTGCTGTTGTAATTCAAAAGATCCTCTAAAGGGGACCCACCAAAAGTCGAAGCCGTCATCTCTCTGCGTATCGAAAGATCGACCTGAGCTCTCACGGCCCTCGCAATTTAACCCCTTACAGATATCATCTGTGGTATACTCACCTGTAAGACTGAATATTGGGATCTGGATACGGGAGTATATTCAAGAGGTGGGCCACATGAATGAGTTTAAGTTCTTAAAACACCTAACTCATATCCTGAATCAGTTGAAATTTGTGTGAGAATTTAAGTGGATCAGTATATCGGCAATCTAAGTGAATTGTTTAATTCTTAATGTGTAACTAAGCTCAACGGTACTTGTGACTTGTCATAAACTGATATGATCCTCTTGCACAAAACTCACAAAAATATTGTCTGTAAATATTTCTTTACTGCATTTCTTA
This sequence comes from Helianthus tuberosus, assembly GCA_030545235.1. Classification (NCBI taxonomy): domain Eukaryota; kingdom Viridiplantae; phylum Streptophyta; class Magnoliopsida; order Asterales; family Asteraceae; genus Helianthus; species Helianthus tuberosus. The sequence goes on along the minus strand of JARYGA010048854.1, from coordinate 52,451 downwards.
TCATTCAAAAATTCAAAAAGATTTTCAGTGTGTTTTAGCATAAATTTCAGAAAATTCAAAAAGATTTTCGACAACTGTTGTTGGAGAGCTGATTTTCAAAATTCCAAGTGCTAATCATGATGACATTGTTGTAAGGGGGAGTGTGTCTAAATTGTCAAAATATGTTTTTTAAAAAATCAACAAGTGGTTCATCTTAAAGAAAGTGGTTAGAGGGAGAGTTGTTGTTGGTGCACATGTTTATGAAAGAAAATTAGTGTTGGTGCACTTAATTTGTTAAATTCATAAAACTTATTTCTGGGTTAAGAATGTGCAGGAATAGCCAAGTTTCAATTCTGAATCTGAAGATAGAGTGCTAGGTTTCGGATTCTGAAGACAAAGAAAGCCAGACAATGATCCTGAAGCATATATTGCTGAAGAACAAAGGAATGCCAGCAAATCGAGAGGGGGAGTCTGAAGATTTTCAAGCAGATACTGTTAAAGAGGAGTTTATTGATGAAGATAGAGAGAGAAAAGCCCAGAGACTGATCAAGATTGAAGAAGTGAAGACATGATATTGTCAAAGACTCGACACTCCGACTCGTCAACATCTGAGGGGGAGTCTGTTGGTGCACTACATCTGTCGACTTCGTCTTGTATCGAGTCTTAGTCTTAGAATGTTAGATTAGGGCATGTTTTACGAGTAAATAGGAGAATGTATGTGTCTAAGAGATTGATTTCGCTCATATGGTCATAGATAGGTGATTCCACTTATTCGTCAGTAGGTGATTCCACTTATTCGTCAGTAGGTGATTCCACTTATTCTTCAGTAAGTGATTTCGCTTTTGTGTACATGTTCACATAAGCGAAATCACCATCACTATATATAGGACACTTGAGTGAAATCAGTAAATCAGTTCTTGTTATCCATACCGAGGTGCTGCCGGTGTGAGATTTGGATGTAAACGTTGTTATATCAATCAGAAAGGTGATTTAAGTGAAGATCTAGCTGTTTCTACGTTGATTACTTGTTTTCCGCACCTGTAATTGATCAAAACTCCTCTGATAGACTCGTTCGGGTCAGAATACGGTCCTACATCTAATAGGCAATTATTATCAGGAATAATACCCCCTAAAAAGCGAAGCTCTGCCTCGTTGTAAGTATCATAACCCCGATCACATATCTGTTACCCTACCCGATTGATTTAGGGCTCCGTAACGCATGTCAAGGCTCTGCCTGACTCAGTTCGTTGAAGTTCTGTCTCGATAGTATGGCTAATGTAAATTGGGTTATTTTACTAATACGTGTGCATTGTTTAATTTTAATAGATAATAACCAGGAGAATCATCAAGAAGCTATAGTATTATCTAAGTCAGCATTGTGAGTACATTCTCTTTTTATAAACCCTTTTTAAATCATTGTTTCAAATATTTTACAAAACCCTAAAATACTTACAGTGATTAAGTTTCTGTTATTCTACAATTATCATCAGTGTTGATGCATTTTTTTGGTGTCTGTAACTAGTCTTGTTTAACGATGTATTTTGTACGGTCTTTTATTAATTATCGAGTATGTATTTGATGTCGACCAATTCGGATATCCTCCTATCCACTTGTGTCTGACTTGTTTGTCTCCATTTAATATATAATGCTATTCGAACAATGCATGTTGCATACAAAGGGTAGAATGGTCATTATAAGTTGTTTATATGTTGCTGTTGTTGCTGTCTGTTTGCAGAAACAACCACAACAGTTGCAGACCTCGACGAAACAGGTCTGTTTCGTCGAACACATCATGACGAAACAGACCAATGTCCATTATGTCTGTTTCGCCGACAGTCATGACGAATCACACTTGATTCGTCGTGTATTGGGCTGCTTCAAGCCCAAGTGTTTGGCCCAATGTTGATTCGTCGTTTCACCTTGTGTTTCGTCGACTCATGGGCCAAGGGACTATATAAACACATCTGCTTTCACAGTTGAAAGTAGATGAGAGCTTACACTTAAAGAAACTCTGTCAAAATTCTGTTAAACTGTGTTTGTATCAGTTTGTAATCGGTTCTCATCCCGTTTAATCAATCGAGTGTGTATCATTGATTATACTGTGTCGTTATTGTTTTACATGTTTGATTTGGCATAGTTACGTGGATTCCGCACACGTAACCGTGTTTGCTATAAACAAGTGATTTGGTTCGTTATCGATCCTCAGATTACGGGACCTACAATTGGTATCAGAGCGTTTGGCTCTAATCCTTGTTTAAAATCAAACATTGTTCGGTTTTTATCAAGTATTTGTGTGTGTTTTTCTGAAAATTTGTTCTTGAAAAATTATATTTCTGGAAAAATATTCATAAAATCTGTTAGTTTGTTGTTATTTGCTAAGAGTTTTATCAAAAACCTTGTTAGATTGATTGCTTATGCTTTAAACCGGGTTTTGAGTGAAAGTCTTGTGCATTTTCGTGTTTCAAATATTATCGGTGACCAGAAAACTCATTGTTCTTGAGTGTGTTCTTCATATCATCATATTGTTCTTATCATAGTTGTGCTTTTGATCTTTAAATTGCAAGAACCAAAGTGTTTATCTAATATAATACATTAAGTGGACTTTGGTGACAAAGTGCTTTGGAACTCTAACTAAGTTGGTAACTTAAAACGTGGTTTGAGTTGAAAAAACTGTCACTTTGAGTCAGTAAGATATTTTAAATATCTAAACCAGCTGTCTGACACTCAGTTTCGACGAAACAAGTAGTCGACGAATCACAAGTGTTTCGTCAAAAATATCTTCGACGAAACAAGTCTATTTCGTCAAAATATCTTCGACGAAACAAGTCTATTTCGTCAAAATATCTTCAAACGAAACAAGTCTGTTTCGTCATCATTCATTTAGACGAAACAAACCTATTTCGTGAAATCTGTTTCGTCGAGAACAGATCTGTTTTACACAGAGGCTTTGCAAAACCATTCTAACTTTGTGTTTTCAAGTGTGTGTGCAGGTACTATCATACATATACCAAATATGAGTAACAAAGGTCTGTGGGATTGGAGTTCGGACTCAAGACCAAGTGAAAATCATCCTTCGCTTGCCGATTTAATGAACCAATTGCCTCAAAAACAACAAGAAGTAAATGCAAATCAATGGGCAATGGTTTCTAATCAAAACCAAAACATTCAAAATCTATTGCTCAGTGAAAGTGAGACGGGAAGCAACAATCGCCCGCCAAAGCTAAATCATATGAACGACTATCCATCTTGGAAGGGTCGTTTTCACACATACATTCAAGGGCAAAACGTTGAACTTTGGACGTGTTTCACTACTGAATGTAGCCCGGAACTAGAAGCAGCAGCATCAACTGCCGCTGGTATTTCTAATATGCTTGAAGAAGACAAGAAAGCCTATGAATTAGAGAAGAAGGCGTTTGCTTTTCTAACACAAGCTCTTCATAAAGACCTCTATCATCAATTTTCTTATAGTAAGAGCACAAAAGCTTTATGGGATGCATTGGAAACAAGAGGAGAAGGAAATGCAGCTTTTAGAAAAATACGCCATGATCTTTTGAAGAAAGAATTTGAATCATTTCAATCTTTGGAAAATGAAACCCTAAATGATATGACTTCTCGTTTCTATCATTTGATCAGTGAAATGAGTTCTTATAAGGTTGCTACATCTCATGTGGAAATGATTGCACGTTTAGCTGATGCTTTACCTCCTGTGTGGAGTCCATTCATTAAACTTCTAAAACATACGGGTGCTCTGGATGGGGAAAATGTCACTATCTATGGATTCGTTCAGAAGTTGGAGCACAAGAGTGAAGAGGAAAATCGGAAAGCTAAAAGGATTGGAGCTCCTCAAAATACAGAAATGTATTTGCCTGGTTTTGCTCCTTCAGCTAGTTCTAGTTCTGTTCAGCAACCTAAGCTTCAAACGGCGTTTGTTTCCAACACAAACTCATCAACTCAACCAGAGTTTGATTTAGGTGCTTACCTTTCACAATCGATGTCCAAATCTAAATCTCAACCTCAACCTCAAGTTACTACTACTCAACCAGAGTTTGATTTAGGTGCTTATCTTTCACAATCGATGTCCAAATCTAAAGCACAACCACCACAACAAGTACATTATACCAACAATCCTCCACCTCAAAACACGAATACTATCAAAGTTGATACTTCGAACCTCTCAAAAGTTAGCATTGAAGTTGCAAAGGAGCATTCGGAACTCATTAATACAATGGTCAGTGCATACTGCGGTTTGGTAGCAGGTCAAATTGGGAACATCAGTATGACCCACGAAGATTATCAACAAATCGACCGTGATGAAATGGAGTTGATGGATATAAAGTGGGCGTTTGCAAGTGCAGTTAGAAGGGCAAGGGATTTCATGAGTCGAACAGGAAGAAGTTCTTTGGAAAGTAAGAAGGAAACGAAGTACGGGTTTGATAAAGAAGCGGTTACATGTTTTAATTGTGGCGAAAAGGGTCACTTCAAACGTGAGTGCACCCGACCAGCCAAGCAAGGCAATCAGAACCCGTTCAGAAATCAGACAAGTACTTCAAATGCAAATCAAGGCACTCAAGAAAATCGTGGAAAAGGGATAGTAGCTGTGAATAATACTACCAGCCAGTACCAGTCTGGACCATCTAACAACACTCGTGCATTGACTGTTCAAACAGATAAAGGGTGTAATTGGTCTTTACAATTAGGGGGAGGTGATAATGAAGGAGGAGGAACAGCGTGCTATGCAAAGATCATCAATCACATCAAGCACGTTCATAAAGAAGAATTTTCTGAAAGTGACGACAGTTCGGGTTATATTACGGGAGTTCGGATGAAGAAAGTTCTATTTCGGGAGATGTGAAAGAAGAAGCGACTTCTATTGATGACTTGTTGAATGAAGCAGAGGAATTGAAGTCTCAGAAATCTGTTCTTATCAAGAAGGCTGGGATAGCATCTAAGGAAATGGAGAAGTTCTTCTCTGAAGACGGATCTTTTTCTTTTCAAACTGCCTTTATGGCAAATGTTTCAGCCTCTTCTAGCCAGGTAACACCTGAAACTCTTATCATATGTAGAGACTGTGATTATATGAGACTTGAATGTGAAAGAATGAAACTTGAAAGTGACAAAATTCATGGTCACAATCAAAGTTTAGTTGTTGAAATGGCTAAGTGCAAAGAGGCAAATATGGCTTTAACAAGAAACGAAAAAGATTTTAAATCTTTAATTGAAAATTTAAAGAAAAGTGTTTCCGAAACTACTAAAGTTGTTTATCACAAACAAGTTAGTATTAACAAGTACATAAATCTCGTTGAGGAAACCAAAAAGGATTTAGCCATTGCAAAATGCGAGCACGATGCGATCAAGCAAAAATTGGAGAGTTATTCTAACTCCCGATTTGTGCTCGATCACATAATTGATGTTCAACAACTGAAGAAAAACAAGAGTGGTGTTGGGTATAAGAAATGTCCGCCCCCTTTGAGACACAACTATGCTCGACCACCTGATGAAGAGGATATGCCTCGTTTTGAACCCAGTGTGCCTCTTAATTATGAGGAATTTACTACTGGATTAGGGTTCAAACCGAACAATTCCTCGGGAACCTCATCTGTTGAAACAGAAACTTCAACATCAGTGAGTCAAAGTCCTCCAATTGTTGAGGATTATGATTCATCTGATGATGAAACAGATGCAAATGACCAGGATGAATCACTTGATAAGAAAAAGGGAATAGAAATTCCAATTGAGAATCATATTCTTTGTGATCCTCTTATTCCTGTTGTGCAACAAGTTGCCAAAAATGTGATTAATCCTGTCATAAATGACAAGAAACCTGTGTCTACTGTTAAGAGTAACAAGATGTTGTATACTTTGGTTGGTGATTCTAAAATCTACTCAGATAATGATTTTCCAATTAAAAATGTCAATCCATCATTGATTGATAACGTTTTTTAAAATAACACAAGTAAGTTTTTGGGAAAGACGATCCCGGGAGTTATTGTGACTCAATGTGATCCAATTCCTAAAGCTGAAATCAAAAAGAAATTTGGAAATCAAAACTTCCCAACAAAGCAACAACCTTTTGCTTCTAAGGGTAAACAACCATTTCAACGAGCTCAAAGACCAAATGTTTCTAAATCAAAGTTTGAAACAAATGGAGCTCGTAATCAAAAGAAAAATAATGATGTCAGATTTGTGGCATCTGAGGGTACTGGTAAAATTGAGATTTTTGCTAACAAATCAAACACTGATTTTGTACAAAAAGTCAAGATTTTAAAGCGTAACAGTCAAAATAATTACACTCAACATTCAAACGGGTGTGATGAAAAGGCAAGTACCTCAGGTTCTACAGGTTTGACATATGAGCGTCGATCTGGTTCTCCTAAGTTTGTTGAGAGGAGAACGTGTTTTAAATGTGGAGAGTTTGGGCACATCATCAAAGATTGTGTAAACACTCCAAGAGATAAATTTGTTGAGAAAGCACCACCTGAAACGATTCACCCTCAATGTCATACTGTTTCGTTAAAACATGATAAAAGAACGGTTAAAGAACAGGAAACGAAACAACGACATCAAAATGTGAAGAAAATAGAAAAGGCTTTAAAATCTGAGGTCAAATCTGTTCCAAGGGAACCAAGTTCACCTTTAAAACCAGAAGTTTCAAAATCTGTTTTCAAAACTCAATCTGGTAAACAAAAACAAACTTGGAAACCTAGGAAGGGTGAAGGTTCAGGGGGAGTTGTTAGTTTGGAAAATCATCAACAGATCGAGATCACTATTCGTGATGCTCAGGGACGACCCAAGACCACTATGGCTTGGGTCCCCATCCTTAACTAATCATTGGATGAAATGTGCAGGGTGTTCTAGGAGGAACTATCAGTAGTCATTGGATTGTTGATAGTGGGGCATCCAGGCACATGACGGGCGACTTACGGCTTCTATATGATGTGAGAAATATTAGAGGAGGCTATGTCGCGTTCGCAGGAGACAAAGGCGGATATATCACCGGAGAAGGAATGATCTCCAATGGTGTGGTATGTTTTGAAAAGATTAATTATGTTCGTCAACTTGATCATAATCTTCTCAGTGTGTCGCAAATCTGCGATAAAAAGTTCACCGTGCATTTTGATGATGCCGGTTGTTATGTGCTTAAACCTGGATTCAAGATTCCTGAAGAATGGATTCTATTATCGGCTCCAAGAATTAATGATCTTTATATTCTTGACATGAGCCAAGCTATTACGTCATATGCGCAAGTAACATGTTTTGTCTCAAAGGCCACAGAGAAGGAGTCTATTTCTTGGCACAGAAGAATGGGGCACATTCACTTGAGGAAAATGAACCATTTGGTGAAAAATAACCTAGTGAATGGTGTGCCTGTGAGAAGTTTTCATCTACAAGATATCTGTGTTTCATGCCAGAAAGGGAAACAAACAAAGAAGTCTCACCCTCTGAAGAAAATCAACTCTGTTAGCATGCCTCTCGAACGTCTTCATATGGACCTCTTTGGACCTATGAAGCACAAGACAACTTTCGGAGATGCTTATTGTCTGGTTGTTACTGATGATTATTCTAGATTTTCTTGGGTAGCTTTCATGGCACACAAGAGTGATACTCCTGGAATCCTCAAGGATCTTCTCACAATGTTGGAGAATTTATACACTTTGAAAGTGAAAAGGATCCGAAGCGACAATGGAACTGAATTCAAGAACCGTGTGATGGATGAGTTCTGTACTTCTAAAGGCATTCTTCATGAATACAGTTCTCGCTATACTCCACAACAAAACGGTGTCGCTGAGAGGAAGAATCGCACGATTATTGAGACTGCAAGTACTATGTTAGTAGAGTCGGAGCTTCCTGTTCAATTCTGGGCAGAAGCTGTGTCGACTGCATGCTACACATTGAATAGAGTTCTTACAGTTAAGAGGCATGGCAAAACTTGTTTCGAACTTCTACAGAAAAGGAAACCGGATCTTTCCTTCCTTGAACCCTTTGGCGGTCCATGTACCATGATTGACCCAGATGGAAAGTTTGGCGCAAAAGCTATCGAAGGTTTCTTCCTTGGATATGCAACTCCAAATTTTCGTGTATGGAATCTGACCACCAAAAAGATTGAGCTTTGGAATGAAGTAAGGGTTCAAAGGTACACAAATCCTGTTAGATCTCCGGGTGATCCTTGGATGTTCGATTACGATGGGATATTCGACTCCTTTAATCTGCCTACCTTTGATGAAGAATCTGCAGTTGTTCAAATGTTATTTGATAGTGACAACGCTGCTGGCTCGTCTTTGGTAAGACCAATTATTGTTAACCCACAAGGTTCTAATTGAGTTAACAATACTGTTCAAAATGAGGTATTTGAAGATGCTAGTGAATCATCGGAAGATGATGAACATCTTGATGCGACTGAAGGCACTTCTGCCCCGGTTGTTCCTGTTCATGGCACTTCTTTAGAAACACCTCAAGTGCAGAATGATGATACTGCTGAAGGAAATGCATCCACTTCCACTCATATTCCCGGTGCGGAGTTGGTTGCTGATCTTAATCTTAACAATTTGGGTATTAATACTAGTGTTCCTGAAAATCCTGAATTGAGGATTCACAATACCCATCCACAGCAGAACATTATAGGAGATGTCCACAGCGGTGTGCAGACGCGTAATCAGCTAAGAAATAACCAGAGTGCTAGTTTATATTCAGCCATTAGAGAATCTGGTCTTCAAAACGATTGGTCCTTTGCGTGCTACGTGTCACAAGAAGAACCAAAGTCTTGGAAGGAAGCTTTAAAAGATAATTCTTGGGTTGAAGCCATGCAGGATGAACTGCAACAATTTCAAAAGCTTGGTGTTTGGAAGCTTGTTGAAAAGCCGGATAATTACAAGAAAATTGGCACACGATGGGTTTACAAATGCAAGAAGGACGACCGTGGAATTGTTATTCGCAACAAGGCGAGACTGGTTGTTCAGGGTTTTCGCCAGATAGAAGGCATTGACTACAATGAAGTTTATGCACCCGTTGCACGTCTGGAAGCTATTCGGATCTTCTTAGCTTATGCTTCTTTCAAAGGATTCAAAGTTTACCAGATGGACGTCAAAAGTGCTTTTCTTCATGGTATAGTTCAAGAAGAGGTGCACGTCGAACAACCTCCAGGTTTTGAAGATCCTATTCACCCTGATCGGGTTTGGTTGCTAAACAAAGCTCTTTATGGTTTACATCAAGCACCTAGGGCTTGGTACGCAACCTTATCCAACTATCTTCTAGAAAATGGATTTCGACGAGGTCTTATTGATTGCACACTCTTTATCAAGGAACAAGATGGAGATCTTCTGCTGGTGCAGGTATATGTAGATGATATAATTTTTGGTTCAACTAATGAATCATTATGCAGGCAATTCAAACGCGTTATGCAGGAAAAGTTCGAAATGAGCGCTATGGGGGAGATGAATTTCTTCTTGGGCCTACAAGTTCAACAAACAGAGTCTGGGATATTCATCCATCAGACTAAATATGTTGGTGACATTTTGAGCCGATTCCAAATGTCAGATGCAACGCCCATTGGTACCCCTCTTCCGCAGAATCACGGGATTACTCCGGATTTGAAGGGAGAAAGTGTCAACTCTTCTTACTATCGCACCATGATCGGATCTCTCATGTATCTCACCGCTTCGAGGCCTGACATAATGTATCCAACATGCTTGCTTGCAAGATATCAAGCAAACCCGAAGGCCTCTCATCTGTCAGCTATCAAAAGGATTTTTCGCTATTTGAAGGGATGCCCGGACCTTGGTCTTTGGTACCCTAGGGATGATAGCTTTGAATTAATTGCATACAGTGATTCTGATTTTGGTGGTTGCAAAATCGATGGCAAATCGACAACAGCAGGATGTCAGTTCTTAGGAAATCGCCTAGTCACGTGGCAGTGCAAGAAGCAAACGTGTGTTGCTACATCAACATGTGAAGCAGAATATATTGCTGCCTCGAGTTGTTGCTCCCAAGTTCTTTGGATACAACAACAAATGCGCGACTACGGTTTAGAATTCCTATCTACTCATATTTTTGTTGATAATAATGCTGCTTTACAGATCACTAGAAATCCTGTGCAGCATTCCAAAACTAAACACATCGACATTAAATATCACTTCATACGTGATTGTTTTGACAAGAAATTAATCGATGTCGTTCATGTCCCCACCGATCACCAACGTGCCGACCTGTTTACAAAAGCATTTGATAAATCACGTTTTGATTATCTACTTTTGGTCAATGGCATTAAGGTGATACCCGAGTAAACTTCTTTGGCTGATCGTTTTTGTAAATATTTTCTTTATAAACTCTGAAAATTCAAAAAGATTTTAGTTTTCGTAAACTTTGAGCATTTTAGGGGGAGATATTTCAAGAAAATACAAAAACATTGCAAAATTTCAAAATCCAAAAAGATGTCGTTACTTTCTGTCTTTTCGTTTGAAAAATGAAAATTTCAAAAACAATAGAAAAACCAAAAATGAGTTTCTTGGATAAAGGAAAATGATGATGTTCACTGGTGTGGTCGTCAACGTGTTCAAAATGAAAAAAAAAATGATAAGTATCTCTACTAACGATGTATCGGTAGGCTCACAATCAGACTAAAATGTGCAGGATGATACAAACCTAACAGACTTCAAGTCAGGTGGGAACCATTCATTGGCATATGGTCTTAGTACCGAAATCTCGTTTGAGAGATTGCCGAGATCTGAAATATTCGGTCTTTATGCTGCTTATCATCTGGGTATCATGGTTGTATCAAACCGTAAAAATAACGGAGACGAAGTCTAAGATCTTCCATGATACTATACATACGTGTACATACTGCATTCGACCTCAATAAGTGATCAACAATCACATGTCCAAACAAAATAAGTGATAATTTATCACAGATTCTTTGCGGGAGTCAAGTTCGTCTCTCTGCTGTACGGAAGTACTGACCTGTTCACGGACTTGCTCCTGTGCCCTCATGCATCTGAAAATCAAGTTCCTCATCAATAAGTGATTCTATCACATAGGGCTTGTTTTCAAATCAAAATAAGTGAGTTTCTCACATTTTTATACGGTCAAACAGATGATAATCGGTATACTCACCGGTAAGATGAATTCTCATGCATACCTTGATACGGGAATGTGTCGTGAGTGGATTCACATCGACAAGTAAGTATAATCCTTACCGTTAATAGTATCTCTTAAATTATGATTACGTCTAATCAGTTTGAGCTTATGTGGACCACAATACCGATAATCGAGGTAGTATACTTATCCAGAGCTTTAAACAGAAATCAAAATCATGCTGACTAAGACCGTAAGCTGGTATGATTCCTTATCCTTGAGATTCGCAAAAAGATTACATTTGTACAGTTGCTTACTGTTTTTCACAGTTTATTGCTTTTTCGTTTAGTTTACCGCGCTTTAAATTCGTTTTTAGTGTCATTTGTAAAGTTCGTTTTTGATTAAGCCGAAGTTGTTGCTTGGTGTTTTCTACCGAAAGCCTAAAACCTACTTCATAACAGGTTCTTGCATTTGGAAACTAAAACAAAATGGAAAAGTGTTCATTTTAAATCATGATTTGTTCAGTCTGCAGAAATTTTTTCATGTCTTTGTGTTTTGAAAATTTAAATGTCGACGAAACAGAATATGTACGGCGAATCAAAACTGTGACGACGAAACAGATCAGTTTTGTCGAAGTTACGACGAATCACATGAGCCCAAATCAGTTTCGTCATGGGCTAATTTCAGGCCCAAGTGTAAGCCCAACTTCGTTCTGTTTCGTCGAGCCCAATCCTGTTTTGTCGAGATCTCTGTTTCGTCGAAATGAGGCGGTGTATAAATAGGTCCCTGTTGTTCATTTTTTTCAAAATAACAACAGTTTCTCCTTCTTCTTCTCACACAATACCCTTCATCATCTTTTATCATCCAAGTTCCCCAACCCTTATTTTTATCAAAACCGTACAAAAATCAAAGGTAGAAAAATGTTCCGGTTCACATTCCGAATCTTTTGAACCGTTTGAAATTGTTCGAAACCCTCGAAAACTGATCTTACTTGTTGTTTTATTAATCTGAACTTGTGCTTGTTATGATTTGTATCAAGAACTGTTAGATTTAGGTTATTTTACATTGATTGATGTTTGTTTTTAGGTTTGGGTTTCATAGAACAAAACAGGGGTTTTTGATTGTTGAAGTTTTCGACTGTTTTCAAAAGGGTTTTTGATCGGAAATCATTTATGGGTGTTATCAGTTGGTTTGGGTATAAAAATAAGATTGAATGGTTTTGTTTGTTAAAACTGATCCTTGTTTAAACCCAAAACGGCGAAACAGAAAAACCCCCCAAATCGACGAATCACATAAACCCTAATTCTGGCGAATCAAACATGGCGAAACAGACGACGAATCAAAAACGGCGAAACAGACATGGCGAATCAAACCAACGACGAATCAAATCTGTTTCGTCGCACATCTTCTGTTTCGTCGAAGTGTTTCTGTTTCGTCGTCCATGCCTTAGCAGTTTTCTGTTTCTGCTGTTTGTTCACAGAATGATTAAAATTTTTTGTTTGATGATCATTTCATGCTATAACCTGTATATATACAAGTATATTACACATGTTATATCTAAAATGACTTATTGTGGACATTTTCATGTACAGATGGCACCGAAGGCACCAAAAGAAGGAAAACGCAAGAAGGCGATAAAGAAGGAAAACAAAACTGAAGAGGAGATTATGTCAGAGAAGCGTCATAATCAAGTTGCATATCTGGATCCTGATGACAAGCTCACGGAATTGAAAGATATCACGAAGTGGATCAGGGAGTCACGTATTAATTATGCTGTTACATTCTCGACGCCCGTTTACAAATCACTTATCAAGGCTTTCTGGGATTCTGCAAGCGTCATACAAGTGGATGGAAAAGATGTTATAAGGGGTCGAGTGAATAATTTGGATGTTGTTGTCTCTCCGGTTATATTGAACGAAGTTTTACAATTACAAGATCAACAGGATGCTCCATATTCAATCCCAATCATGTGTTCGCGAGGCTGTTTGCTACGGATGAAGTGTGCTGGAGACATTTTCGTCAAACAAATCAACAAAGGTGATCTTCCATTACGCTACAAGTTTTTATTGCATATTCTTATTCAGTGTCTCAGCAATAGACGGTCTGGATATGATATGGCTGGAGATGATCTCGTTGGTTTCATGGTTGCTTTGGTGTTAAACAAACCGTTTAGCATCTCAAAGTATATTTTCAGCAACATGAAAGAAAATATGACAAGGACTGGAAGTAGAACAACCGGGAACAAGTTTTGGATGTATCCGCGGTTTCTGCAAATGATTATGAATGTTCAACATCCGGACCTTCCTAAAGCTGACAATGATCTTCTGAAGATAGAGGCGATGAATTTCAACTCTTTAAGGCTAATCAAGACTCTTGCCGCCAAAAGATACAAAGAAAGCGTTCCTCCAAGGAAGCTTTTTGGCGCACTTGAGAATCCTGATTATGTTGCTCCAGCAAATGATAAATGGCGTCATGATGACAGCCAATCTGACAACGAAGAGCCTGAGTTGGAAAGAAAAAGGATAGAGAAATTTGGTCCTGATCCAGTTGATTCAGATGAGTCTGGTAGTGATAGTGATGACAGTAGTGAAGAAGGCGATGATGGTGGTGATACTGGTGCTGTTGGTGCATCGAGTAAGGGTGCAGCTGGTGGTACATCAGCTAGTAGTTCTTCAGCTAGTGGCGATGATGAATCTGATTCTAGCTCTAGTGATCATATAGTCGAGCCTGGATATGAAGTGTATGTTGATATACGTGGAGTGAAAAGATATAGAAAGATTAGAACTGAAGATGATCCAGCATACGTTCCAGAGGATCCTGAAGGTGAAAGAAGAACAAAAAGGAGAGCTGAGAAAGCTGCTGAAACTCAAAAGAAGAAATCAAGAAGATATTTGAGTACTTATACTAGGAAATCTGTGCCTCAAGAGTCTTCATCTATACCTCAGGAGCCTGTACAAGAAGCTCCTGTAGTTACATCAGCTACAGAAACTCCAGTAGTTACATCAGCTGCTGAAACTCCATCTGTTACCCCTCAGGCAGTTCCTCAAAGAACTATGGCTTCTGCAATCAGAGCAACCACTTCGGAGATCAGTTCTGAACGTCATAGGGTATTTTCCGGATTTTCTCAAGACGAAAAGATCAGATACCTATTCTCTACACTTGAAGCAGCTGCTGATCGTGTTCAGAGGCAATCTCATTTCATTAATCTCACAAAGAATGATCAGCTTAAACAATCGGTGGAAATTAACAACTTGAAGTCAACCGTTGGTCAACAGCAAACGGTGATTGAGAGACAACAAGCTGAGATTGTTTTGCTTAAAGCCGAGAATGCTCGTTTGAAGGCTGCTGATGAAGAGAGAGAGAAGAATAACTCTATACTTCAAACACGACTTGCTACTCTGTGGGATTATCATTGTAAACAACAAGAAGTACTGAAGAAAAAGGATGATGATACGGAAGACCAAGGGAATCCTGACACTTCTGGTACATCACAGAAGCAGCCAACCGCACCTTCTTCTGAAGTCGTTGCAGTTCAACCTACAGTGGTTGAATCATCTCAGGGAACTTCTACTGGAAAAGTTCAACAAATCGCAGGTACTTCTTCTGTCGTAAGCAGTGCTGATATTGCTTTACAGGCTATTCATCCATTTACGGGAGAGTTGCTTGAAGAAGGAGAGTTAATAGAAGATCTTTCTCAGGAGCAATTGATTGTTCTACAGTCTATGAGAGAAATTGATGATGCTGAGATAGATAAAATGTCGACTGAGACTGATACAACTAATGTTGAAGATATTGATGAGATTGTGTTTGAAGGCGAAGCAACAAAATCAACGTATATTCGAATAGATGGTACTGAATTCGCTTCGTTTGATGAAGATTGGATGAAGGAGAATATTGATGACATAGACGAGCACTTAAGGAATCATAATGCGTCTGAAAAGGCCACAGATGCATTCTCTGAATGGCGAAAACAATTTCTATCTAAAGTCTCCAAGCCTGTGCCTGAAAAAGCTCAAGTTGACTACTTGCAATTTGAAAAGGCAAAGCCAAGTGGAAGAATTCTATGCTGGATGTTTGTTAGAGATATTCACTGTGTTGCAATCAAACGTGAATACGGAATCCTGTATTTCAACTCACTGCTGAGCATTCTTTCTTTGCCATTTTATGATGTTGCTGCGTTGACGAGGCTTAAGCTTATCAATCGTTCAAACTACGATGGCGCTACTTTATTTGAGCGACTGATTAAAGTAAACAAGAAGTCGGGCTGGGAGGATGAATCATACAAGCCACAATTTCCCATCTATCAACCGATCAAGTTTACTCTTGATCCTGACACCAACACTTGCAGATACAAGCTTGTGTACCAGCCTCCGAGGGTCGTAGATAAAATCCCATTGATGCCTATGCAGCAGGATTTTCTTGAAGACATGGCATTATGGTGCTACGACTCGGATACTCATGAAGCTGTAATTGTGTTTAGAGATAATCGTGCAAATTACCGGATGTTGGATCCTATGTGGATTGTCAACATGTCCGAGGCTGATATCAGCAGATTATATCGTCATGATATATTCTATGAAGATCAGGATGTGACTCAAGCTTTAAAGTTTCAGCGCGTAGCGTGTTTTTGCTACTACCGGGGCATACATTCGGGCAGTTCGTGGTCCGAACAACACTGAAATGGAAGATTAGAAGACCGAAGACGAGTAACAGACAAGGGGGAGTTTGTTGATGCATTTTTTTGGTGTCTGTAACTAGTCTTGTTTAACGATGTATTTTGTACGGTCTTTTATTAATTATCGAGTATGTATTTGATGTCGACCAAGTCGGATATCCTCCTATCCACTTGTGTCTGACATGTTTGTCTCCATTTAATATGTAATGCTATTCGAACAATGCATGTTGCATACAAAGGGTAGAATGGTCATTATAAGTTGTTTATATGTTGTTGTTGTTGCTGTCTGTTTGCAGAAACAACCACAACAGTTGCAGACCTCGACGAAACAGGTCTGTTTCGTCGAACACATCATGACGAAACAGACCAATGTCCATTATGTCTGTTTCGCCGACAGTCATGACGAATCACACTTGATTCGTCGTGTATTGGGCTGCTTCAAGCCCAAGTGTTTGGCCCAATGTTGATTCGTCGTTTCACCTTGTGTTTCGTCGACTCATGGGCCAAGGGACTATATAAACACATCTGCTTTCACAGTTGAAAGTAGATGAGAGCTTACACTTAAAGAAACTCTGTCAAAATTCTGTTAAACTGTGTTTGTATCAGTTTGTAATCGGTTCTCATCCCGTTTAATCAATCGAGTGTGTATCATTGATTATACTGTGTCGTTATTGTTTTACATGTTTGATTTGGCATAGTTACGTGGATTCCGCACACGTAACCGTGTTTGCTATAAACAAGTGATTTGGTTCGTTATCGATCCTCAGATTACGGGACCTACAATCAGTATGTGGGGTTTTGTATACATTACTTGACACTCATTACTATTGCGAATAGTAGCATGACCGCAAGCACGGGGTACAAAGTTTGCCCAGTTCAATGTTGAATTGAATAATTGGATAGATATAAGCATTGTAAATCTTAATAGTGTAAAGTTATAAAAGCTTGTTTTGATTAAACTGTGATGCACTCGCCAGTATTTCTTGCTGATAAAATCTTTTTAAAACGCGTTTCAGGTAACTTAATGTGAAGCTAATAGAAGCCAGCTGGAGAGCACCGAAGGCTTAAAGAAGTGGCTATAAAAAGTTACCTAAATAAAAAGGAAATATATGTTTTCAATACTTAGGGTTTTGTCCCTACGAATGTAATGTAATTGAAACTTGGGTTTTATCCCATTTATTATTTATAAAAGTTGGTGTTTAAACTCTGATAAAACATTTCCTAACTACGGTCCTGATATCTCATTTCCATTGCCAAATTAATAAACACCGATACCACCAACTCTGTGTCTCACGGCACCCGCTCCCGGGGTAGGGGTCGGGGGTTGCAACATTAGCAAATCACGAGAACACTTAAAACTTAACTCTTCGAAAACCTTGATCTTGACAACATTGTGTCTTCTAAAACCTTTTGTTCTTGTAAAGCCTTAGATCCCCGCAAATGTTTGAAACCAGAACTTGAAATCCTAATCAATTCTGAAACCGGTTTTGAGTTTAAAAACTTCTATATCTTTTCAAACAAGTAAGCTATTAAGATTAAATTAAATCCCGAAACTTAGGGATTTGATTAAATATTTTCAAACTTTGAGAATATTTTTTAAATCTTTTGAAAAAATTGAATTATCTTCAAATCTACTCAATCCGTGATCACGAAGAACATGTAGAACCGACCGAAGAACATGATAATGATTATCTTTAAGATCTTGAGTTTTTCAGCAAAACAAACCTGCAAAAACAAACTAAAAACAAAAGAACACTTCCTTAAAACTGATATGAATTGATCCAAAGCACTCGGGCTGCCTTTAATCACCCCGAAACAAAATAAGAACACTCTGAACACTTCTAGAAGTTCAGGAACAACTAGTAACACTCTAAAACAGTCCAAAAACCAAATAAAACGGATCTAATCAGTTTAAAACATCAGTTTTCTTCGAAGAACTTGAATCCTGATATCAAGACCGAGCCTTTGAAAACATAAATGGCTCTGATACATGACTACATGATTTTTGAATACCCATTATGTGATTACACATTCAACATAAATAATTACCTATTCAATGTAAATTCATTATGTGATTACACATTCAATAATAAGAACTTGATTGTTTATTATTTATTACGTGATTACGTCTCTAATATACGACATTATGTTGCTATTACAGGTTGGTTTTGCTAATGTTTTATATATAATTTATCATTAATACGTGATTATACCTGAAATGTTAGTTATTCCATATGAAATATTATGTATTACTTGTTTTATTTATATGTAATTACGTAATCACTCAGTAGGGTTTTACATAAAGACTATAATAAAATCACGTAATCATGAAATGAGTATTTAAAATCATATAGTCATGTAATAATACACAGTCAGCTATTGTTACGTAATTACGTAATCACTTTTTCACATAAAATATTATAATTAGATCAAGTAATCACGTAATGGGTATTCAAAATCACGTAGTTACTTACTGGGTATTCAAAATTACGTAATAACGTAATGGGTATTTAAAATCCTGTAATTTTTTTTAAGAAAAATAAAGCAATAGGCTGCTTGAATTAAAAAGAATGAAATGTTCTTTAATACGTTGTAATATTTATAAAAAAATATTAATGTATGAAAAAGTTTTAGCGGTTTGAAAATCAAGTGAGAAGTGGGTTTATGAGCCAACAATATTGGATTTTTTTTATTTTATCATTTTCCCCACATGTTCCCTTGATTTTAGTTATTCTTAATAGTTAGTTAATTGAGAATAATAAATATTAATATATTAACTAATAATATTAGATTAGTGTTATGATTATTGTATTTGTTACAATGACAACTCATATGTAAATATATTTTTTGCGACATACGTACTTATTTCGATTTTATACCAATAATTTAAACAATTTTTTTTCTAGATTTAAAAATAGTTTGGTAAATAAAATCAATGGAAACTCAATGTTAATATAAAGGATTTATGAAACCAAAAAAAAATGATTTGGTAAATAAAATCAATGGAAACTCAGGGGCTGTTTGGTAGCCTCTTAATGACCATTCAGATGCTACCTCTTAATGGTTTAAAACCTCTGAATGAATAAGAGGTAACCTCAAGTCTGAATGGTTAAGAGGTAACCTCTGAATGGTAAATCATCACATGTCACATTCTTCTACCTTCTCATTGGTAAAATTCTTAATGGTTCCATTAAGAGGTAGCCTCTTAATGACCATTCAGAGGATACCAAACAGCCCCTCAATGTTAATATAAAGGATTTAGGAAACCAAATATGACATGGACTTTTTTCACGATCACCGTAATCAAACTTATGAAATCTTGTCGCTAATATTGCTCCTCTCTCGCCAGGTTGATTGCTTCTTCGGTGAATTTACGAGATGTTGACATCATATTAATACAACATAAACCTTCATCTCAATGCTTATGATACCAATCTTTTTCAATTCATCTCCATTCTTCTTTCGTTCTTCAAGTCCCTAACTACGTCTTCTTCATTTTCATTGGGGTCGGTTTTAAAATTTCACAAGAGTCATCAATTTTTATGGGGATTGTTCAAAATTAAACCACATATACTCACCAAAAAAAATCATTGGGTGTGGCCCACCCTTATCCACCGCGCCTAGGTCTGCCCTACCAATAATCTAGTTGTCTAATGGTATGGTGTTTGCCCTTTTAAAATGTATATATTTAAATTCTTACGAACACAGTGTTAGGTGATAATGATGTTTAATAAAAGGAAAATTGGATTTAAATAATCCCAACTTTCTCAATTTGGTCGATAATAATTCCAACTCAGTTATTGGCCTATAATAATCCGAACTAGTCCACTTTTGGCCGATAATAGTCCGCCGTTAAAAATAGCTTAACGGAGTTGTCGAATACCCAAATCCCGGCTGACGTTC
Organism: Helianthus tuberosus; assembly: GCA_030545235.1. Classification (NCBI taxonomy): domain Eukaryota; kingdom Viridiplantae; phylum Streptophyta; class Magnoliopsida; order Asterales; family Asteraceae; genus Helianthus; species Helianthus tuberosus. The sequence continues at coordinate 32,830 of JARYGA010048854.1, read as the reverse complement.
AAGGGGTCTTTGTTGCCGTCAAGATATACCGGCCTTCGTAGCTACAAAAAAGTAAACCGTTAGCCTCGCCACGGGGGGCCCCGGGAGGGGGATCTGTGACCAAGCTCCGGCGTGAGAATAAGTAAACTTGCCGGAGAACTGGAGGAGCTTATTCTGATGAGTGTGATCACCGGAATGTTTCCTCTAAGGTATGAATCTAATAAATGTGTGTGTGTATTTAATGTACGAGGATGTTGGTCGGAATAAATGAGAGATGAGTAAATGAGAGAGCTTTAAATGTGATACCTTGGCCTCTTTCCCATGATCACTGGTCTTTGCTCTTATATAACCCTCAAGCCTTATCCTTCACGTGAGATATTTTAGTGGGATGATCTGACGGATTCCGAGAGTCTTCGGGGGGCTCAGACACGTGTCTGACCCCTAACGGTAAGATGGCAGCCTCATTTAATGATTTCCGGCTAGGAAGTACATTTTCCAGCAATAGATCCTTTTCTAATCAAGTATTAAATGTGGCATGTCCTTCTGATCCTTTTTCCCGCTCGTTTCATGCAGAGGTAACCTTAATGGGCAAGGCAAGCTGCTGTTGGGCTTTGCCTGTTGGGCCTGCACGCCGAGCCATAGTGTTGTCTTTAGCCTCATACTCTCCTTGGTATTGTTTGACCACCAGTTGTGAGTCAGTGCTAGCCTCTACATGCTTTGCTTTCATCTTTTGGCTAGCCTCATCCCTGCTAAAAGGGCTTCATATTCTACGGTGTTGTTGGTGTTTTCAAAGTCCAGTCTGATGGCATAGGTTAGCTCAACCCCCTCAGGACTGATCAGTGTAATGCCCACCCCCTACCTTCTTCACTGGAAGCCCCGTCTGTGAGCAACTTCCACACTGCCTCATATTCCTTCTCTTTCTCTTCCTTTTCTAAAGCTTCCCACTTTAAAAGTTCATTTTCTTCATCCTCAGGAACCTCTGCTAAGAAGTCGGCCAGTATTTGCCCTTTCATGGCAGTTCTAACTTTGAATTCCAAGGAGTGTTCTCCTAACTCGACTGCCCACTTAGCCAGTCGTCCCGACAACTCCGGCCTTCTTAGCACTTTCTGGAGGGGTTGATCCGTCATTAGGGTAACCTTGTGTCCCTGGAAGTACCTCCTGAGTCTTCGGGACGCAAAAACGAGAGCCAAAGCTAACTTCTCCAGGGGCATATAGCGTTCCTCAGGACCCTTGAGGGTCCTGCTGATGAAGTATATTGGTATCTGCTTCCCCTCCCGTTCTACCATCATAACCGCACTTATGGTTGTCTTTGAAGCAGACAAATACAGAAGCAGATCTTCCCCGGGTACTGGAGTGGCTAGGGTTGGGAGCTTACAAATATAATCCTTCATTTCTCGAAAAGCGGTTTCTGCCTCAGAGGTCCATGTAAACCTGTCTGTTTGGAGGCAGTCCTTCAGTACCTTTATGAAGGGAAGGGTTCTGTCAGCTACCTTTGACAAAAAACGGTTCAAGGCGATTAACCTTCCATTCAGCTGTTGAATGTCTTTTAGGGACCTGGGGGATCGCATTTCGGCCACGGCTTGAGTTTTCTCCGGTTTGGCTTTGATTCCTCCCCTAGTGACTACTACTCCCAGGAATTTTCCTTCTTCTACCCCGAAGTAGCATTTCCTAGGGTTTAGCTTCATATTCACGTCTTGCATGGTTCGAATGGTCTCGGCTATGTCGTCTATCATGGCCATTTCCGTCAAGCTTTTGATAACAATGTCATCAACATATACCTCCAGGTTTCGTCCCCGTTGTTCCCTGAAAAGGGCATTCATGAACCTTTGATAGGTGGCACCAACATTTTTTAGTCCGAAGGGCATTTTGGTATAGCAAAATGTCCCTTCGTCTGTGATGAAGGCGGTCTTTTCCTCATCTTCCATTGACATCTGTATCTGATGGTATCCTTTGTAGGCAACCAAGAAGCACTTCAGGGGATACTGGGATAAGGAGTCCACTTGGACGTCTATCTCTGGGAGGGGGTAGCAGTCCTTGGGACATGCTTTGTTCAAATCTTGAAAGTCAATGCACATCCTCCACCCTCCGTCTTTCTTCTGGACCAGAACCGGGTTGGCAACCCAAGACGGGTACTTCACTTCTCTTACTATTCCGGCTCTAAGCAGCTTCCTGGTTTCTTCACAGGCGGCCCTCCTCTTACTGGGACCCATGCTCCGTTTTTTCTGTTTTACTGGCTTTGCCCAGGTGTATGTATTGATTCGGTGTTCAGTCAAGCTTATTGGGATTCCTGTCATATCCCCATGTTGAAATGCAAACACATCTATGTTGAGAAGGAGCATTTCCTTGAGAGCACTCTTGCACTTGTCACTCAGGTGACTTCCTACTTTGACCGTCTGCTCTGGGAACCTATCGCAAAGCACCTACTCTTCGACCCCATCTTTTTGGGGTTTCTCAGATGCTTCTCCCTCGGACACGAAGGAGATTACTTCATATGCAGATTTTACCCAAGCCAAGCCCTTTGGTGTTTGGAACACTAGGGCTCCGTGCGGGGTTGATGCCTGTGCTTGCAGATCTCCGATCCCAGGTCTTCCCAGGATTGCATTGTATTTTGAGGGTGCCCAGACCACTGTGAAAGTCAGGTTTATGGTTCGGATACAATCTCCTACCCCGACTGTGAATGGGAGCCTGATCTTCCCTAAGGGGTGTGATACACTGTTGTTGAAACCCACTAGGGGGATCGAGTCCTCCTCGAGCCTATCTCTTACATCCTTGTCAAATCTGAGGAAACAGTGCTCATATATTACTTCTACCCCGGATCCCCCGTCCACATGTATCCTGGCCACCTTGTGGCCAGCTATTATGGCCGAAATGTTAAGGGGGAGTCGCTATACTTCGTTTTCCTCTAGGTGTGGCATCAAGATGGGAGCTTTCATGCGGTCCGGGGAGCCCAGAATTCTTGCCTTTACACTTCTGGTGTTATCAAATTCATTCCTCCTTCGAATCATATCTACATCTGCCCTTCCAGGCTCCCTCGCATCTTTCCCTTTGCGGTCCCCCCCTCCTTCCTTAATTTCTTTAACCAAATGGGTCAGTTTACCCATTTTTACCGCGACCTCTATTTCCATTTTTAGATACATGAAATCATCAGTTTTATGACCAAATCCTTTGTGGAAATCACAATATTCATTCGGTTGTCCCTTTGGCCCGGGTTTTATGGGTGGCGGTCTTAGGAAGGAGTGCTTCACCCTCTCAGTGGCCAGTATTTCACTTGGGGTTTTGGTGAGAGGGGTGAAGCTGTCAGAGTAGGGGGATGAGCCTCTCCCCCGAGCCCTGTATGGGGAATACGAGGGCCTCGTTCTATCATGCAACATTCTATCAAAAGCTTGTTTTCTTGAGTAAGGTGTACCTTTTTCAGGAGGTTTTGTAGCTGGGTTGACCCTTCGGGGTGGGGTGTCCATCTCCTTAGCTTTGCTAACGGTGTCTTTTCCTCTAACAAAGGCTCTGACTCTGTCCATGAGGTTGTCAAATGAGTGTGGGAACTCCTCCCCCAGATTCTCACATAATTGTGCATGTTTCAGCCCGTTGATGAAACTGCTAATCTTCAGGACCTCCGGGACGTCCTTGATGTTCATGCTTTCCTTGACAAACCTTTCCATGTATTGATCTATTCGCTCATTGTCCCTCTGTCTTATGTGTAGGATTTCATTTGGGTTCTTGACCACTTTCCTTTGCTGACCAAAGTTCCCGAGGAACTTTTCACTTAGCTCTTCATAGCTGTTGATCCCTCCGGGGGGAAGGCTGTCAAACCAGAGCCTGGCTCCCTCCGTCAGGGTCTGCACGAACACGTGGCACCAAACCGGCATGGGCCACCATCCCAACTGCCCTGCACCCCTGAAGGCGTGGAGATGATCCTCAGGATCTCTAGTCCCGTCATACATGTCGAAGTCTGGAGGTAGCTTTGTTTTAGGGGGCATGGGTGCTTCAGCGATTCTTCTAGTGAATTTTGAAATTTCAGCTAAGTCCCTAGGGAGGTAGGGTTGATCCAGACCATCACCGCCTTGATTTTCCTTCTCCTTTTCTCTTCCTTTTTGTACCTTCCCTGTAATGAGATCTTCCCTCTCTTTCGAGGACATCTGCCTAAGGGCCGTCATGAAAGTCTCTAGTGGGTCATTTCCACCGCTCTTATTTTGTGGGTCCACCCCTTCCTGGTTGGAAGGTGTGTCGAAGGAGAGTCTAGCCCCGAGGCTGTCAAGCTTTTCTTGTCTTTCTAAATCCTCAAGACACTTTTTTAGTTTCTCTTTGTGCATGGCAACGAAATCTAGAGTGATGGCCTCCTCCCTTTCTAGAATTTTCACTTGATTCTCGTTTTCTTCTTCATGAGTTATATCTTCCACTGTGACCTTATCATGGTCGTTCTGTACCATCTGGATAGTACGTGAGCTGGGTGGAGTAGTCATGTTGCTTCTTGTAAAGCGGGTTATCTCGACGTCGGAGTTTCAGTGTGGGAACACTTAGTCAGACTAGGGTCCCACGGATGGCGCCAATGTCGAATACCCATATCCCGGCTGACGTTCAAGGGGTCATCGTTGACGTCAAGATATCCCAGCCTTCGTAGCTACAAAAAAGTAAACTGTTAGCCTCGCCACGGGGGGCCCTGGGAGGTGGATCCGTGACCAAGCTCCGGCGTGAGAATAAGTAAACTTGCCGGAGAACCGGAGGAGCTTATTCCTCTAAGGTGTGAATCTAATAAATGTGTGTGTGTATTTAATGTACGAGGATGTTGGTAGGAAAAAATGAGAGAGGAGTAAATGAGAGAGCTTTAAATGTGATACCTTGGCCTCTTTCCCGTGATCACTGGTCTTTGCTCTTATATAACCCTCAAGCCTTATCCTTCACGTGAGATATTTTAGTGGGATGATCCGCCGGATTTTGAGAGTCTTCGGGGGGCTCAGACACGTGTCTGACCCCTAACGGTAAGATGGCAGCCTCATTTAATGATTTCAGGCTAGGAGGTACATTTTCCAGCAATAGATCCTTTTCTAATCAAGTATTAAATGTGGCATGTCCTTCTGATCCTTTTTCCCACTCGTTTCATGCAGAGGCAACATTAATGGGCAAGGCAAGCTGCTGTTGGGCTTTGCCTATTGGGCCTGCACGATGATAGCCCAAAGCGGGTAAATGGGATTTCCCATTTGCCCGTCGTCAGGAGTTAAGCTTTTTTCCAAATTACAAACCGATGTTTTATGGATGTTGATCAAAACGAGAATACAAGTTAATTGATATAAAATTTACCTCGAAATACTGCCCCAAACTACGAAAACGGTGCTTCAATTCGAGTGTTTAAACTTCCAATTAACAGAAATCAAGTCGTTTGAAGCACCGTTTCGAGGTTAGTCTTACATAAATCGAACCGTATCCTCGTTCTGATCAAAATCCATAAAACATCGGTTTGTAATTCGGAAAAAAAGCTTAACTCCGTTAAGCTATTTTTAATGGCGGACTATTATCGGCCAAAAGTGGACCAGTTCGGATTATTATTGGCCAATAAATAAGTTGGGATTATTATCGGCCAAATTGAACAAGTTAGGATTATTTAAATCCAATTTGCCTTAATAAAAATCAAACTCTACAAATTTACCACAGAGTGCATTCATTTGTTGTGATGAACACGTCATATACATGAAAAAGGTGAAGTTGAAATCATACCGATTGTAACCTATTAAAATTCAAAGATTTCAATGGACCGAAAGAGAAATTATGCATTCACTGTTCCAACTATATGCATTCACTGTTCCAACTATTTGGTTATGCAAAAGATTAAGGTAGTGTTTGGTATGAATGGATATAAGGTGAAATGGAATAAATCATTTTGATGGAATGAAAAGAAACATGTTTGTTTATCATGTGATAATAGAATGAAGCATTCCAAAGCAATGTAACTTCTTCCAAATATAACAATTTTCATTCCTTGGTATGAGCGTGTTTTTTTTCCATTCTTTCAAAGTATGAAAAGAAATATATAATTATTATTATATTTATATTTATATCTATATCTATATTTATATTTATAGTATTCATACTAATATTAATATACATCAAAAAATCTATTATTAATTTTTTTTACCATTAATATATTATTATCATTGAGGCAATTATATTTTTGTCGTTTTTAATACAATTGTGTTTCGTTACTTCGTCATTTTTGTTTATTAAATTGTTCAAAGTAATGATCCATTCTATTCACGTATGAGTAACCAAACGTCACAATGGAATGGAATGATCCATTTCATTCCGTTGTCCATTCTGTTACCTGGTTCATTCCATTCTCTCATTCATTCCATTACCCCATACCAAACAGACTCTAATGTCACACGTATTGTTGAATAACGATATATATACTAACTAGACTTTTTTTATTTGGAAATTGGATTTTAATAATCTCAACTATTCGTCGTTGGTCGTCAACAGTTCCAACTTCAAAAATAAACACTGGCAGTCCCAACTATTAACGTATTGGCCACCAATGGACCCTGGCTAACGGAACCTTAACGCCGTTAGTCTTCGATCATCGGAAAAACGTCTTTGGCCGGAAAACTCATTTTTGGCCGGAAACTCAACATTTCAGTCCCAAATCTCTTTGTAACCTTTATACGGACATTTAGGAACTTTTTCTAGTAAAAGTCCCGATTATTGAAGTAGCCGAAACACTCTTTTTTCGTCAAAATTCTTTTTGGCCGAAAAACTCAACATTTTTGTTTCAAACCTCTTTGTAACCCTAGATCGGACCTTTAAAACCCATTTTCTAGCCAAAACCGGTTTTTCGGCGACCAAAGACTAACACATTAAGGTTCTATTAGTCATGGTCCATTGGTGGCCAATATGTTAATAGTTGAGACTACAAGTGGTTATTTTTTAAGTTGAGACTGTTGGTGGCCAACAGTGAATAGTTGGGATTATTAAAATCCAATATTCCTTTTTATTTAAATTTACCACACGCTGAACATGTCTTCATGGAAATGCCAAAACGCTTCTAAAAACAATGGATTCGTGTTGAATTCATTATTTCCAATTGATTATGAACCTTGTCTCTCATGAGTCTGTGCGAGTCGAAAAATGGCCCATAAAGGCCCTCCGAATTCTTATTTTTTTAAATTTATAATGTGGTTTAATTGCTTAAATATTTAAAACATTGTCACACCCTGATTTCCCAGTGGGCCCGAACTTGTTAGGAAGATGGAATAAAGTAACATAAGTAAATAAAATATTGAAATAAATAAATGAAGTTACATAAGCTTGTACGTGTAAATATCCACAGGCAGATCAAATATAAAAGTCGTTTTAGACTAATAAGGGGTTTTTCCGTAGAATTACAAATTCCAATATCTTAAGACAAAGTCGCTCCAGCCTATTCCATGTTTGCTAATTAATCTGCGCTTAGTCTTTTGAAAATACATCAGTTTTCACTGGTAAATACAATTAACCGACTCTTTTGAAAATCTTCTCAAAATGCATATATATGTATCTATGTGTTTTACATGCTTGTCAATACATTCGGAGACTGGAGATCAAATTCCGGTACATAATTAATCAACACACCACATTTTCAATATCATATTGATACATAACATTAGCGTCTATCAGGTGTATGCCTACACCCCGCGCTTAAGTTGTGGCCATTTGCAATTAAATGAGTCGGGATATCTAGGATACGGTCGTATTAACCCCAAAGTGTTTAAGTTATCAAGCAAAACATATTAAAACGAGTTATTTGCATTTCTATGACATCATTCACCCTTTAGCAATACCCGACCAAGTGGCTAACACCATATCCCAAGTCTTTATAAAATAAAATAGGCTAAGAGTATTTACATGTGCTAGTCTTTATAACATCGATATGTTTAGCACAACTGTAATTCAAAACAACTTAAACTTAGGCGCAATTTACTAGGGGCTTCTAGTCTGTAATGAAAGGTATTATTATCCGTTAGAATGTTAACTGGTCATTTATAAGTCATTGACTTTGACCGGTTAATGTTAATAGATACGCTCGGTTTGCTAGATTAAGTGTCGCACCCTGACCCACAGCGAACACGGTACGGGGCATGATGATTGCCCATAGCTTATGACACTATTATAAGTTTAGATCGTTAAAGTCACCAAAGTAAATTTGTCACAGATAATCATAGAACACATATAACATAATTCATACGTTATTTAAAAGATAAATAGTTATGAACAAAGATCCGATTTATTTCTAAGGCATATCCTACATGTCTTTGCCTTCAACCCTAACCCCTAGTTGTGTACCAGCATCATGCATGAAACGGTTTTGGGTCAACAAAATGTTGGTGAATAGATCTAGATTTTAAATAAAATATTTTTCTTTATTAATTGATATATTTTAATTAGAAATCTTTTTAAAAAATATATTTAATCATGTGTCGTAGAAACATCCATAATCATCACAACCACAATCAGCAAATCACCACAATCATAACATAGATACAATAGAAACTATAAGACTCAAAGACTATAACACGCATTAGACTCAAGCCCCGAGGAGCGAGTCTAATACTGGTGGCGATACTAGGCTACAATCCATGGTCGTGGGGAACCTAGTCAGCCAGGTGGATCCATGCAAAACCTGTGACACAAAGCGAGTAAACACATAGATACATATATATGCAATGATAGATATTAGAAATAATAGAAACAATGAACACGAAACACATAGTGACACATTGACCTTGCATGTTATTAAATCAAATTGAAAACTATAGAAAACATGACTCATGATACATCCAAAAATATTTTATGACTAAAAAGGGGAGAAAAATAGATCTACTCACTGGTTGCGAAGAAAACGTTCCACGAGAATTACTGTACGAGCAAAAATAGGTGGAACCAAAATAATAACTGTAATCACCCTAGGATATATATATATATATATATATATAGGGTGGGGTTCTCGAGTGAACACTAATGTATTTGCGAACTGAGTGAACAAATCTTGGCCATTGATTTACACACGTGGATGGATAGGATTTAATCATCAAATCGTAAAATACACTAGTGTATTTCATCAACAAATCATGGCCGTTGATCTACACACATGTATGGCCAGGATTAGTTCGCTCAGTTCGCAAACTACACTAGTGTTCACTCTTGAACCTAACCCTATATATATATATATATATATATATATATATATATATATATATATATATATATATAGACGAAATACTTGAACGAACAGATAAAATATTAATTTTAGGAAACTGGATTCTCCTATTTGGGGACTTCAATTATATAAAACAATTATTCGGCTAAATAAACAAATCAATACATATTTACATAAATATATTTCTAGAATTCTTAAGCATAACAATTCTTAGCAATGTCAATTTAATAGCTTTTAATGTTTTGTAAATTCCAATATTTAAACAAATGTTCTATAACCATCTAATAATTTTATATGCCCGACTTAATGATTAACACAGGTTTTTATTTACAATAACAAATTTTATAAAGAATATTCATTTATTTAAAAGAAAATCCATAAATCCTTTGATAGGATAATTATCTATTATTATCGAAAAGTTATATTAAAGTCCCAATACAATTAGATAACCTCTAAATATCTGTATAAATATTTATAGAATTTATTTGTAATAAACTTGAATTTTTAAATAGCTAAAACATGTATAAATCCAAGTTAAATTCATGAGTTCCCAAAAGTAAAAGAAAAATTTATAAAAATCCCCTAGTGTTTATATAATCTGAAATAATCAACAAAAATATTTATGGAATTTATTTATGATTAACTTGTATTTTTAATTGATTTATCTAGTGATTAAAACATAAATAATTCACCAAAATTTCAATTGGTATATGAAAATTTCCAAAATTTACCCAAAAATATACTAATATGATATATAACAATATTCTACTTTCATATTCATCAAAACACATATCTAACCCTAAAAGTCCCAAAATTCTATGAACGAGGAACCCTAATTTCAACTATAATTAAATTCGAATAATCCAGCCTTCTACCACTGAAATTGATAGATTTGTAGAGAATGAAAAATAAATGATAGTAGGCTTTGGAATCACCTGAAAAGGTCAAGAATTGAAGGAGATATCGCGATTTGAAGATACAAGCCCTAGAAATTTCCTTAAACGAATTGGTGACGTATGGTTGATGAAACTTGACCTTTCCAGCGGGGTTTTACTTGGTTATTGCAGAGTATTAAAATGATATAACATTTTCAGGTGAATTCTACAAATTGAATCAAAACCCATTTGTGTCCATTAGAGTCTTTAATGGTGTGTTAAGTTTAGATTAAATTTGTGGGTTACAAGAGTTAAGTGAAACGTTTAAGCTTCAAGACCTTCAATCTCCATCATTACGATTTGATTGAGTCCAATATTAAGTTTTTTGGACCTTTAAATGATAAACAACAGTCGGGTCGGGTTTTCAAAGGATTATCAGGTCATGCTCTAGTTCACAATGAAGGAGAATGGATAAGTGGTTGGGTTCAGGTTGTTAGTGCATATTCTGTGTGTTCGCCACGTACAAATAGGCTAGATAGAGCGCGTGTTGGATACTGTATAATTGTGAGTTAGAAACGAACACATGACATTTGGAGAGGATGAGAACTCATCTGTACAGATGAGGTCATCCGCACGGACAAGCTAATCTGTCCCAGATTTTCATGTCTATAAATAGGTGTCATGTGTTCATAGTTGGTAGGTTTTGGAGTTTTGGCTGAAGAGATTGCATGTTGCTCTCTCCAACATGTCAACGATGTATGCTCTTTCAATATTAATGGAAGCTTTCTACTTTTGACTATTCTTACGAGATTTCTACCGAATTAGCTTTATCCTATACAAACTTCCGTCTAAACCCATCAGATCCGGAACTTTCAATTGGTATCAGAGCTATGGTACCGATTCAATCGATCTAACAGTTGATTGAATCACCTACGCTCATGATTTATGGGTTTTATGGGTTTTTGGACGAAAAACATCAAATTGAAGGTCAATTCACGGATGGAATTTAAAATTGAAGACATCATTACATTCAAAATTGATTTTCGTTCATGTTTGTGGAAGAATTATCATCAACTTCGAAGAAATGAATATTTTGGATCAAAAAATCTTCAACAGCAGCTTTCGAGCGGAGGAGCCACATTCGTGCGAAGGAGCCACAATCGTGCGAAGTAGTCACTCATCCGCACAAATCAGGAGACTCGTCCGCACGAACCAGCCTCTTCTGCATGAACAAGACTGGTTTGCACGAACCAAATTCATCCGCATGAAGGACTCATCCGTTTGAGGACTCTCACATGCGAATGAGTTAAAAATGTCTAAAAAGGCATTTTTTGATCATGGTAATTTTTTTTTTGAGATTTTAACGTCAAATACGGATTGTTCGGCATACCGTTGGAAGCTTCGGAGAATGATTGAGATGATGAGATTACAGAGTACTAAAGATAGCAGGATTGTAACAAAGACCAGTGTAGAACATTTATCATTTGGTTAAATGACTTCTAATGGGCTAAAAACGAAAATCCGCATTGATGAAAAATGGACTTTTGTGGAGCAAAACGGCACATATTACACATAGTTGAGTTTTTCAGAGAATAGAGAGGTGTGAATTTGCTAGGTTTGAGGGGGGAATTTATTGATGAGTTTAGAGAGGTCAGAATTTGCCAAAAATGAGGGGGAATAAAAATTTTCAAATATTTGAACGTTTTTGGAAATTCAGACAGGAAAACGTGCAACAATTATCGGGTGGTTCCGACTTTAAATAGTCTGGGGATGCATAGGATCTTGGATTCGTTAGTCCGTGATCATAGGAAGTTTGGATTCTTTAAGATTGTGAGCAAATTGATGTTTTAGGGTTTGAGTCCCGAGTCTTCGTATAAGCCGGTTAGCAGGATTAGCGTTAGGAGGATGCATTAGTATTGTCGATCCTTAAAAGAGATCTGAGGGCTTTCAAGATATTAGATACACGACAGCTTTGTGATAGTCTAAAGTGTCAGAATGGTTAATCTTCGAGCAAAAGAGTTGTTTTTATGGACTAACCACTGAGGAATGATGATGTTTGTTGATTAAGTTGATGTCCGGAATAACGGAGATGGCTATACATTCGTTATTGTGACTGAAGAGGAAGAATGGGAAGTTGATAGTGGAAGATTGTTTCTTAGATCATAGTGTGTTACCAGATGATTTGTTACCCGATGAAGATTTGTTGATTGTGGAGATTACCATTTACACTGATCATTCATTCAAGTTGAGCATAAAAATGGTTATGGAAGACGGGATTTCATATTTTCATGGGTACTCACAGACCTTAAGGTTAGCAGTGTGGTGTTCGAAGTTTCTATCAATTGCCCGTTGGATTTTTGAAGACTAAGAGTTTGAGCCATGAGAGGTAGTTCAAAAACCAAACGCGGATGTGATTAACGTTGAAGTGGAGATGTTGCATTGACTAATTTCAAGTTGGTGATTATTCGTGAAGATTGAATTTAAGAAAACCAGAGGAGGTCAGGAACCGTGCAAACAAAGAGCTGAAGTGTCATTCCAGGGGAAATCATTTCAGGGGAATATGCTTTTGCAAATGCAAGCCCGGATCATCAATCAAGAGGGAATTATCGTATCATCAATTACTTGATTGAAGTTGCAGAATATATAAACACCACTTTGAGTTTTGAAGATCAAGATTGGATAGTGACGTACAAGGGGGAAACTTTTAGTTCATATTTTGTGTGTCCGCCACTGTACGAATAGGCTAAATAAAGCGTGTGTTGAATATTGTATAGTTGCGAGTTAGAAAAAAACACATGACATTTTGGAGAGGATGAGAAATCATCCGTATGGATGAGGTCACGGACAAGCTAATCCGCCAAATGTTCATGTTTATAAATAGGTGTCATGTGTTTATAGTTAGTTGGTTTTGAAGTTTTGGCTGGAGAGATTTCCTATTGCTCTCTAGCTTGTTAATGATGTATGCTCTTTCGGTAATAATGGAAGCTTTCTACTTTTAACTATTCTTACCAAATTTCTACCGAATTAGCTTTGTCTTATCCAAACTTCCGTCTAAACCCGTCGGATCCGGAACTTTCATAGATTGTATACACATAGCAAACACATCAGATATAATACACATATGAATAGATGGTCTAGTGGTTGAGCCGCTGTTTATTTAACAGATGGGTGTGGGTTCGAATCTCCCTCAGCACGTTTTCATCATTTTTTTTATTAAGGCCACCAACTCAGGTTGTAATAAAAGATAGAGGAACTGGAGTTTTCCACTAGTGGCTTTGTAGCCCAACTGATTGGTAGCTTGTTTGTTGAATGGGGTGAGCTGGGTTCGAATCCTACACACAACACTTTTTTATCTTTTCATTAACTGCAGCTTTCAACGAATTCCAACTTTAACGCCTACGGTTTCTTAACCAACCTAAGCAGATTTTAAGTTATTAACTAACCTAGTTAGTTGATTCCCTATGTATTAAAATTTCCATTATTACAAACGTGACCCTTAACTTATAACTTCTAATAACTAACTTAGTTAACTCTGCTAATGCTTCCTTTATATAAAACTAACTGGACTAACTGAAACGTTTATACTTCTTTAACATTTTTTGTCCGGTTATCCAACGAAATACGTGACGCTTTATAAAATATTAAAGCAATAAAAATTATTAAAAAAATTCTATTTTTATTTAATTTGAATGGGTCTAGTTTTGCAATCCAGGTTAGATCTCGGAGATTCGGATTTAGACAGATGTTACATTAAGCGTTGACCAGATCGAATGTGGTTTATACCCTTCCGAGTGCTAGGACACGTGTAACATGGGTCGCAGCCCTCGGCCCTACCCTGGGCGAGAGCCGCGAATCCAGACGATGGGTGGTATCGGTGTTTATTAAATTTGCAGCGAAATAAATCATCAGGATCGTAGTTAGGAAAATGATTACAGAGTTTGTAAAAAACCAAACTTTTAATATTAAACAAATGGGCTAAAACCCATATTCCATTCAAATGTTTTTATAGGGATAAACCCTAATTGCCAAAAACATAATTTCCTTCTGTATTCAGGTAATCATAGCCACTTTATTTAAGTCTTCAGTGCTCCATAGCGGGCTTCTATTACCTTCATAGTGAGTTACCTGAAACGCGTTTGAAAACATTTTTATCAGCAAGAATCCTGGCGAGTTCATTCCATTTCATAAAAAGACACATTGTTATATTTTATAGTATCAAGGGTGATTACATTGTTTATATCTATCCATTACTCAAATCAGTATTGCGATTGAGGCCAACCCCTGTGCTCGTGGTTATATTACTATTGGCTAACTCTTTGTCCATTAGTAACGAGTGTCAAGTAATGTATACAAAACCCCACATACCGGTAGTAATTTTAGAATACAAAAACTTAATCATTGTAAGTATAACTGATAAATACATTTTGGGTTTTGCAAATCATTTGGTAAAAAGGAAAGGATGACTCACTTTGTAGATTTAGGGTTTAACTAAAAGCCTCCTGGTAATATTTCTTGGTATAATTCCTGAGTTCCTAATAACATATACAATGCACACGTTCTAGTCTAATAACCCAACTCAAACTTTATCGATACATCACGAGATCAAAACCCCAATGTAGTTAACAAACTATAGCCTTATTCAGGTAGCACCTTGACATCCGTTGCTGGGTTTAGTATCGATCGGACATGATATCGAATCAGTGATTAGGGGTTAAAATACATACAATGGGGCAAAGCTTTGCAGGATTTAGGGGTGTACTATCAAAGAAAACGGAGATAAGAAGCAGAGAATTTGTCAAAATTTGAGCGAAACAGTGCACAAGCTTCAGTCTCAAGGTCCTACATTTATAATTCACCCGAAACAGTGTAGGCATACACCTGTCAGTTGCGTATGTAAAAGATATACTCATTTGCTGGGGTAACCCGCCTTGAGTTTATAATTGTGGTATGTTGTTAAATCTTGTTCGGTTTATTTAATACCGGCCCTAAATGTTGGACAAACATGTAAATCTGATACAAGATTGTTATTAATATAATTGTCCCAAGTTATAAAACATTTGTGCCTTGTGCATTTAAATCAATTTTCATAAATATTTTCAAAAGAGTCGGTTAATTGTATTTACCAGTGTAAACTAACGTATTTTTCAAAAAGACTAAGTGACAGGTACCGTACGTTATTGGCTAGGAGCTCTGGGCGTTAGTAAAGAATGTTGCAAGTTCTGAACGCTTAAAGTCTGTTGACCAATATTTTATATTTCTGTTTTAGATCCGCCTGTGCATCCTCTTACAACCGTTTTATAATATTTATTTATACTTTGAATTTCGGTTTGTAATATTAATTTTCCTCTAAGACTTCCACTGTGCATTAAACTGTGTATGTTGGACTATAACGATATCAACTACGTCACGATACTCCCCGCCGGGCCCACAAGTAATATGTGGAAATATCGGGGTGTGACATTCCGCGTCTCCGATTCTCGGCTAACGCCTATAATGACTTATTAATTCATATTCCAAGCATCATTTCGAAGTCATTAATCGTGCAACCTTCCCGGTTTACATCAAGACATCAATTTGACCCGTTTAGCTTTCTTTGCAACATCCATCACTTTATATCATCAAAGTTTCATTACTTTGGTTATTTTGACTCATTTGATTTTATTAATGAAATCCATCACTTTCACACTACCAAACATTCATTATTCGAGTTATTTTGACCCGTTGAATAGTATAGTGAAATCCATCACTTTTACTCTTTAACTTATTGTTAGATTCTAATTAATCCATTCGGTTTAATTATACGGAACCACCATTTTTGTATTAACCGAACTTCATAATATTGAAATTATCATTTAACGTAAGTAATCATAAAAATAATAATGAAAATTCTACGAAGCATATAGCCGCGTACCTTTAAAGCTTTTCCTTCAAGCGGTTATCCGTTCCGCCTTGACTACTCGATGATCCGCCCAAATTGCCTATAGAATTCAATTCGAGTATATCGCTTAGAACTCATGTTTCAATATTCAACATACAACGCGTATAACTAATCAATTAAGTGATTCTTTCATATTTCTCAATATTTCAAGATCAATTAGACATTTTGTCAAACATCTTATGGGCGAGATTTTATATTAACCATGTCAAATCATCTTTTTCATACTCATATGTCTAGTATGCAATAAACAACACTTAAACTAGCATCATAACAATCAAGTAACACTAATTATCACTATAATTCAAGTGTTCATCACAAACCCCATATAACACATATATGATAAATCTTTAATTCACTAGTAATGACATAAAATCATTAAATTTTCATCTAGAGTTTGTTCCTAGACTTGTAATCATCTTAATTTGCCAAAACATCAATCATTCATTCAAGAATTTCAATTATGAGAATTCATAACAAATCAAAACATCACCAAAGATCAAAATTGAATAGACCTTGTGATCTCCTAACTATAGTGATCACGAATTTAACTTGGAATTGATTCCATATCGAATTCCTTCTTTGATTTTTATAGGATTAGGTGAATTTAGGGTTTAAGGGGGAAGAGCTCTGTTTGCTCTTGTTTTGGTCGAACAGGAGATAACACACATAAGTGTGTGTTTTGAGTTTAGCTTTTGTTTTAAAAATAAATTTCCATTATGTCCAGTTTGGTCCCTCTAGTTTTAAGGTTTATAAAATGAGTTAGAATCCCTTGATTCTTCATCATTCATAACATATAAATAACTTGGTTAAATATCCCTAGTTTTATTTTTGAATATATATTATCAATATAATTAATTATACATGTATACCCATATATATAATTTTATATTTTTGGGGTTTTTACACATCCAGGATAACAAATCAAGTATAACGTATGCATGCATGAATTGGTTTGTTTGTGCAGTTTTGTATCAAGTCTAAGTGTAACTGTGTAGGTTTAATAGTAACATATTGCACCCAACGTGTAAAACGGAAAAAGGGGTGTTCGAGTATACTCACGGTTTTGCTAAATCTTCTTTAGAAATTTCGCGAGCGTAGAGTTGGTTAACGTAGTACAGGAACACCAAGGTTATTCTACTCGACGAGCAAAGGGAACATTGCTTTAGTACAGGAACACCAAGGTTACCCTACAGGGCAAACGAAGGTGTTAGTTGAAGTTGGAATGGAGGGTTATGATACAGAGTTAAATTATATAGTATAATACGAAAGTATAAATAAACAGAAAGTATATTATGTCCGTGCACTTGTCACGACACTGAGTTTCTGTGATTTTACGGGTCCTAGTTTGCCCACCAAAATCACTGACAAGGAACGCAGAATACAGAATAACGGGGAAACCGAAATACGAACTGTTCGGACGAGAGAACGGTTTGGGACGACAAGCCATTCGCGTGAGTGGGATCACCCTGTCACGCGAGAGGGACTGTTTGACGAACCGATTCTCGTTTGAACTTTTTAACTATTAATCAGTTATGTTCGTGATTTCTGTTAAGTTATTAGTTATAATATTAGTACAATATCAGTCCAGAATGTTCCTAAATTCATAGAAGTCATGCATGGAGGTAATAACCTCGTTATTATTCACCAAAGCACAAATTAGTTAACTTAGTTAACTGACCGGTTAGTCATGAATACGAAAACGGAAATACAGAATGTAAATAAGCCAAACAACTGAATAAGGACAACCTAGGTGTGCCAACACGACATGGAAAGAATTAACTAAGTATTGGAGGCTAGACGGGGTTAACTTGTTTTAGGTCTAGGAGATTGTTTGGGTGTTCGTCTTACGAGTTTAAGTGAGGTGGTGGAACTAGATTGGAAGCCAAGGCACCCAAAGATCACACACTGATATTCCAGAATCGTCTATATTGAAAATAGGGATCTTGATAATCATTCAACACTTAGAATCATCGGAACTAAGTGAAACAGTCTATTTTGGACGACAGGAAGTCCCCTCTAGCGCGAGAGGGTTATCCTCTCGGGCGAGTGGGCCATCATTCCGGACGACTGGAGTTGTTTCAAGGTGAATTTAGTTTGGTTTTGGTTGAATTGATTACCTTCTCGGTTGGAATTGGCTCTAACATGAAACCACAGCTATTGACTTAGCTTATGAGCTCAGAGAACCTCTGATTCGGCCGAGTTCAAAGTCAGAAAGTTTGCTTGTCAAAATGTTTGAAAGATTATCTTCACTTCCAGCTTGGTCCTCAACAAATTGAGAGTTAGTATCAGTTTGCCATTCCAAATCTGAGAAACCAAGTGAAGGATTTGTGAAGAATCTTGTAAAAGTTTATAAAGGTGGAAGAATTAGAAGAAGAAGAAAGTGTTAGTGAGTATCAAACTCACTTTGGAAGTGGCTGAGATAAGCTCCAAGAAATGCTCGAAGTCAGCTTTGAGAGAAAAGTTTGGAGTTGTGAAGGTTTGAAATGAAGGAAATGAGCTGGTTGTAGGTCCCGATGCGGATCGTCGGACAACTACGAGATCTTGTTTCGAATACCGTAACGAGTGCGGAAACCACGTTACGATACAAACCGAGTGAGAGATAAACACAACACAAAGATTCAATGTTTAACAGTTGTATATTGAATATCGACAGAGTATTGTTACAAAAGATGATACAATAAGAAAATAACAATAAACTCTAATGTGCTCTCAGTTCTTTCTCTGTGTTTTTCTGTCTGTGTTCTGTCTGTTTATATAAGCACATGATCTGCAAGTTGACGAAAGACTAAGTCTTTAATCACTATCCCACGAAAAACTATAAACCACGAAAGACTTGTAGTCTTTCATGAGAAACAAACTGATAACTAAACATGGTTCTTCATGGAAGGCTTTAGACGAAAGATGTCTTTCACATATGCATTCTTCGTGGATAGATGACTGGATGAAGAATGTTATTCACACATGAGGTTCTTCGTCCAAGTTAAAACTCACAAAACATCAAGGGTCTTTCGTAATGTCAGGTTCTTCGTATAAATGATAACCTGGTTCTTTGTGAATTGTAATGGATGATGTTCTTTCATTGGCTGAGGTTCTTTGTGGATGTTCAACGTATCACGTGCATGATTATTAGTTTCATTGTTGCATGCAGTTTGGTCATAGGTCATGACATCAACATGACATAATCATGGTGATGTCATGGTGATGTCAGTCCGCGGCTCTTCGTGCTTCGTGTGTCGATCTCTGGGACGTACGATGAAGGAATGTCGCGATGTCAATACTGAGCCGAACCTAACCGAGTCGAACTGAACCGAGTCGCGTCCACATAAATTGTATCAACAACCTCCCCCTTAGACGCTTCTCGTGATGGTTCGTTATTCACATTGTCGGGTCTTTAAAAGGTCTTCACGTGTCACAAACAGGCATTGTATCAACAAACTCCCCCTTGAAAGATGCTCGTGAATCTTTTGATCTTCAATAATTCAGATCCTTTTGGTATTGATGAGTGGTTAGCTGCAATCCTATCTTCTTGATCCTCTGATTGCATCAATGTCGTGTCTTCACTTTACGACTTGTCATCTAACACGTTCTTTCGCTTTTAGCTGGTTCGAATGCGACATCTGCACACGCTACAGAGCTAAACACGTAATGAGAACAACCGCTTGGAATATAGACAAATTAAACAAAAGACAAATATGAGACCAACTCTCAATCAAACACCGATCACCAACAGTTTGAAAGTTTACAACATGATCAACTTTAGCTTTTAACTTTCAAAACTCATTAACTTCGACCGTTTATGAAGATGCAATTGTTTTCTGGCTTACAATCAGGAATTTGGGGTAGGATAGACTCGAGTTTCAACATCGGTCAATCAAAAATAAACTAGAAGCAAAATCTTTTTGGATTTTATAAAATTTATATTAAAACACACCTCAAATCTTTTTGGTATTTTTCATTTTTCAAATGTAAAGACGGAAAGCAATAAATAAATATATACAGCGATTCTGAAACAGAGAAAAGTAAATAAATATTTACTGACATTCTTTTTGCGAGTTTCGAGGGTAAGAGAATCATATCAGTGTACAGTCACGCCAAAACACTCTTATTGTTCAATTAGTTAACATTTAAATAAGCATCCTATAACGATTATCGGTATTGTTATCCATAGAAGCTCAACTTATCAGATGTACTCGCGGTTAGGGGATACGATTAGTGTATGATTTATACTTACCGACCGGTGTTCATCCACTCACGACACATTCCCGTATCAAGGTATGCACGAGAGTTCATCTTACTGGTGAGTATACCATTTATCATCTATTTGACCGTATAAAATGATGTGAGATACTCACTTATTTTTGATTGAAAACAAGCCCTACGTGATAGAATCACTTATTGATGAGGAACTTGATTTTCATATGCATGAGGGCACAGGAGCAAGTCCGTGAACAGGTTAGCACCAACATACAGACAAAGAGACGAACTTGACTCCCCCATGAAAGCTATGATATATTATCACTTATTTTTGTGGACATGTGATTGTTCTTGAGGTCGTATGCAATATGTACACGTATGTATAGTATCATGGAAGATCTACACTTCGTCTCTCTTATTTTTTTTTTCGGTAAAAGAAACAACCATGATACTCAGATGATAAACAGCATAAAGACCAAATATCTCAGAACCTCGGCAATCTATCAAACGAAATTTTGGTACCAAGACCATATGCCAATGAGTCGTTCCCACACAGTCTTCAGTCGATTTAGGTTTATATCACCCTGCACACTTTAAAATGATTGTGAGCCTACTGATACATCGAATATAGAGCTACGTATCGTTTTTCATTTTTTTTAAGTTCAAAGAGGTTTCGACAGACCACTGATGTACTATCATTTTCTATTTTTCTCGCCAGGAAACTCATTTTTTTCATTTGTTTTTGTCCTTTTTGGCGCGTTTTGCATCGTTTTGAATTTTTTGGATTGCATCGTTTTGAATTTTTCGGATTTGGATTTACTCCCCCTAAAATTCAAAAAGTAAATTCAGACTTTGAAAGACATCTTTTTGGAATTTCTAAAGAGAAATATTCACAAAAAAAAAATATTTCCCGATGTCGGTTAAGTCATGTTTTACCTCAATGCCGCTTACCAAAATTAATTTAATCAGAAGTGATTTATCGAATTTTGGAAAAATGAGTTGGCAAGTTGTTACTCGGTGCGGACCATGACAACATTGACGAGTTTCATATTGAAACAATCACGTGTGAGGTGATATTTGAGATCAACATGTCTGGCCAAAGAGTGTTGTACGAGATGATAATAATTCATAAAGAAGCTTAAATATCGACAAGTATAAGAGAGATTAGAAATTCAAAACCGTATCCTGCAACTTCTTCATGCATTGCCAGGAATCTGAGTGCTCTCCCAAACTGGATATCCACCCGGTGTAGATTTCAAAGTCGATCATGCAGCTACTTTAATTAACCGAGAAATCTCTTCACAGAAACAAGATCATAAACCTCCGGGTCCGGCTGGTCTTTCACATTGCACCAGCGAAGGTCTTTGACTTTCTCTTTGAGAAGTAGTGTGCGGTTGTTCAATCCACACCAAGGCATCCGCACACTCGGTTGGTTTGTTCAACAAACACATTTTCTTCAATTACACCGTGGAGAAATGTACACTGCACGTTCATCTTGTTGATTTTGAACTTCAGACGTGCTGCAGGTGCGTACATTTTGATTGAATCTATCCTGGGGACCTGATCAAAGCCTTTAACAATCAAACTTTGGAATGATTTTCATTTTGTCAAAGCTTTCAATTTCTTTCATCAGACATTCTTCTTTTCTTTTTCTCTCTCCATCAAAGGCAACAACTCCTAGATGTAACAATGTGTCGGAGCCTTAATTCGCCTATCTTGTGCATGGACGTTCCACTATCAACAATCCTAAGACTATCAATAGTTCCTCCTGGAACATCCTTCACACTCATTCAGAGATTAGTTGGAAAGGGGGACCCAAGCCTTCATTGACTTGGGTCATCCGGCATCATCGAGGATTGTAACTTCGATTTCCTGATGATTCGGAATAGATTGAGCTCCCCCTGAAACAGTTACCGTTTTTGGTTTCCAAATTTGTTTCTGTTTTTCATTTTTAACATCTGATTTAACAGACTGTGTTTGGACAACCTCCAGTTTTAAAGCCTTTTCAACTTCTTTTCTTTGTTTCTTTTTCTGTTTCACTTGTCGTTGTTTAACAAGACGAGGGTCCTGTTTTGGTGAAACAGATCTTTTATGGTAACTGTTACCATAGGGGGCTTCAACCTTTGCCTTTCCCTTGGTGAGATATGGACAGTTCTTGACAATGTGCCCAAACTCACAACATTCAAAGCATGATCTCTGCTCAACAAACCTCGGAGTATCATAACTGTAAGAGCTTGATGATGAACTTCGTGATCTCGAGGTACTTGGTGCTACATCACAACCGTTTGTGTGTTGTGTGTAATTGTTTTGACTGTTTCTTTTCAAAATTTTACTTTGTTTAACAAAATCCGTGTCGGATTTGTTTTCAAAAGTTTCAATTTTATCGGTCCCTCGGGATTTTATAAAGTTCACCTTCTGAACCTTTTTCTTGGTTTGGATTTGTTTGCCTTTTCCTTTTTCTTGGGTAGCATGATTTTGCTTTCGAGAAAAAAATGATACTCTAGCAATAAACAAACAAGTTCCTCAAAGAAACTTTGTTTGAAGATGCTTAGTTTGAATAAAAGTCACAAAAACAAAAAGTTTTACGACGACCGACGCTTTTTACGCTTTTAGCCCTTTTTACTAATCACTAACCAAAAACAACTACCTTTAGCCCAAGCCTAACCCTTTACCAAGTCCTCTTGATATTTAAAAAGGTTTATAGTTAAAAAGGAAGAGGATTGATTGCTTGGCAAGTATATGGTAGAAGTAAGTTCCATGCCGGTCTCGAGTGTTTCACAAACATACATCTTCTGCCGAGTGGTGAGTGATCTCCCGTGAGGTATGTGAACTTGTATATAAATGGAATTTTAAAGAGGCATGTTTTGCCTAAATAAGTAATTTCTCTTATGAAACTTTCTAAATAAATCATAAGGAATAGGATTGTATATAACATAAAAATAAAACCCAATAAAGATCTTGGATTCCCGACACTCAAGACAAGCCCAAAACTTCTCTCCAACCTATTCCATTTGGGTGTGTACGCTACATAATCAAGAGTTTTGCTTGAGGACAAGCAAATATTCAAGTGTGGAGGTATTTGATGTGTGTAAAATGCAACATATAAATTACATCAAATGAGGCATAAAACTAACCTATTTTTTGTCCGATTCCATTCTTGGGTGGTTGGTTTGGCCCTTGTTCCTGTAACTCGAATCCTAGCCTGGTATATCCCATTTAAATTTTACACCATTGTGAACCTTACGCCTTTTTTACTCTCTGATCGAGGTTCTCGACATTGAAAAATCTTCGTAAAATAAATCACACGTGTATATGTTGACATTTAAGAGATATACAGTCAAGAAAATCAAGGGCAATGGTGATACATATGCGGATTAGACACAAAAAAAACACTCAACAAATGGCTACAATTTAAGGAATGTGTTTAGTGACGGCATCAGATTCCTAATTGATGGAGAAAGGTCTGGTGGCAAGAAAAGCTGCTTCTAGGAGGTTGTCAAATCTTTTCGCTCGACGATTCCATTCTTGGGTGGTTGTTTGGCCCTTGTTCCGGTAACTCGAATCCTAGCCCGGTATATCCCATTTTAATTTTACACCATTGTGAACCTTACGCCTTTTTTACACTCTGATCGAGGTTCTCGGCATTGAAAAATCTTCGTAAACAAAATCACACATGTATATGTTGATATTTAAGAGATATACAGTCAAGAAAATCAAGGGCAATGGTGATAACTTGGATGAAGAACCTCATGTGTGAATAACATTCTTCGTCCAATCATCTATCCACGAAGAATACATATGTGAAAGACATCTTTCGTCTAAAGCCTTCCACGAAGAACCATGTTTAGTTATCAGTTTGTTTCTCACGAAAGACTACAAGTCTTTCGTGGTTTGTAGTTTTTTGTGGGATAGTGACGAAAGACTTTGCAGATCGTGTGCTTATATAAACAGACATAATACATACAGAAATACAGAGAGAGAGAGAACTGAGAGATCATGTTTAGTTATCAGTTTATTGTTTATAGTTTATTGTTTTTTTGTGATGTTTCTATCGACAAAAAAATGATACTCTAGCAATAAACAAACAAGTTCCTCAAAGAAACTTTGTTTGAAGATGCTTAGTTTGAATAAAAGTCACAAAAACAAAAAGTTTTACGACGACCGACGCTTTTTACGCTTTTAGCCCTTTTTACTAATCACTAACCAAAAACAACTACCTTTAGCCCAAGACTAACCCTTTACCAAGTCCTCTTGATATTTAAAAAGGTTTATAGTTAAAAAGGAAGAGGATTGATTGCTTGGCAAGCATATGGTAGAAGTAAGTTCCATGCCGGTCTCGAGTGTTTCACAAACATACATCTTCTGCCGAGTGGTGAGTGATCTCCCGTGAGGTATGTGAACTTGTATATAAATGGAATTTTAAAGAGGCATGTTTTGCCTAAATAAGTAATTTCTCTTGTGAAACTTTCTAAATAAATCATAAGGAATAGGATTGTATATAACATAAAAATAAAACCCAATAAAGATCTTGGATTCCCGACACTCAAGACAAGCCCAAAACTTCTCTCCTACCTATTCCATTTGGGTGTGTACGCTACATAATCAAGAGTTTTGCTTGAGGACAAGCAAATATTCAAGTGTGGAGGTATTTGATGTGTGTAAAATGCAACATATAAATTACATCAAATGAGGCATAAAACTAACCTATTTTTTGTCCGATTCCATTCTTGGGTGGTTGGTTTGGCCCTTGTTCCTGTAACTCGAATCCTAGCCTGGTATATCCCATTTAAATTTTACACCATTGTGAACCTTACGCCTTTTTTACTCTCTGATCGAGGTTCTCGGCATTGAAAAATCTTCGTAAAATAAATCACACGTGTATATGTTGACATTTAAGAGATATACAGTCAAGAAAATCAAGGGAAATGGTGATACATATGCGGATTAGACACAAAAAAAACACTCAACAAATGGCTACAATTTAAGGAATGTGTTTAGTGATGGCATCAGATTCCTAATTGATGGAGAAAGGTCTGGTGGCAAGAAAAGCTGCTTCTAGGAGGTTGTCAAATCTTTTCGCTCGACGATTCCATTCTTGGGTGGTTGTTTGGCCCTTGTTCCGGTAACTCGAATCCTAGCCCGGTATATCCCATTTTAATTTTACACCATTGTGAACCTTACGCCTTTTTTACACTCTGATCGAGGTTCTCGGCATTGAAAAATCTTCGTAAACAAAATCACACGTGTATATGTTGATATTTAAGAGATATACAGTCAAGAAAATCAAGGGCAATGGTGATAACTTGGACGAAGAACCCCATGTGTGAATAACATTCTTCGTCCAATCATCTATCCACGAAGAATTCATATGTGAAAGACATCTTTCGTCTAAAGCCTTCCACGAAGAACCATGTTTAGTTATCAGTTTGTTTCTCACG
The DNA here is from genome assembly GCA_030545235.1 of Helianthus tuberosus. Lineage (NCBI taxonomy): Eukaryota > Viridiplantae > Streptophyta > Magnoliopsida > Asterales > Asteraceae > Helianthus > Helianthus tuberosus. Next base: position 7,225 of record JARYGA010048854.1, on the reverse strand, counting down.
AAATACTACAAGTCTTTCGTGGTTTATAGTTTTTTGTTGGATAGTGACGAAAGACTTTGCAGATCATGTGCTTATATAAACAGACATAATACATACAGAAATACAGAGAGAGAGAGAGAACTAAGAGAACATTAGAGTTTATTGTTATTTTCTTATTGTGTCATCTTTTGTAACAATACTCTGTCGATATTCAATATACAACTGTTAAACGTTGAATCTTTGTGTTGTGTTTATCTCTCGCTCGGTTTGTAATGTAACGTGGATTCCGCACTCGTTACGGTGTTCGAAACAAGATCTCGTAGTTGTCCGACTATCCGCATCGGGACCTACAAGTGGTATCAGAGCGTAAGGCTCGATTTCTTGTTGAAGACCGAGTTACCGTTGTGATTTTCGAGTGGGTTTTTAAGGTTTTCTTGATTAAAAATCCAAAACCCAGTTGTGTTTCTTGAAAAAATTCTGTTTTAGAGCTCGAAAATATGATGTTATTATGATGTTGTTCTTGTTTAAAACTTGTTAAAAGCGTTGGAGATATTTGAAGGTACAAGTTGTTTTGAGTTTCTACGTCAAAATTTGTGTTCGACAATTTTTCCGGCACCGGAAAACTCATATAGTTCATCGGAAAACTCATGTGTTCCTAGTGTTCTTCATAAGTTTTCTGGGTTTGCGTTTATGTTTGAATTATTGCAAAGCTTATTATATTATTTGTTTGACAAAGTTGGTCATCGAATGATGGTTGTTTGAAAATTTGTCAAACCAACTCTGAGTGTCAGGATAAGATTTTGAAAATATCATATCTCCTGCAGCAAAACTAAAGTCACCGAAAAACCCATTCTTCGTTGATTTGATATTGGACGAAAAACCCCAGTTATTCGTTGTTTTAGCCCCCACGAAAAACCTCATTTTCAAATTGGTAAAGAACCCAATTTTGTCTTATTAGGTTCTTCATTGCTCTTTTGTCTTATTCATGAGAAAGTCCATTTTTCATTCCCACGAAGAACCCAAGGTCAACAAGGATTTTGAGTAAGAAGAACTAAGTCATTTGTCCTTTTGTGGTGTCTCACAAATTCCATTTTTCTCATAAGTTTATTCACTTCTTCGTGGATTGGTCTTTCTTCGTCTAACATCTTTCGTGAAAACAAGTTCTTTCATAGTAAGATTCACACAAGGTTTACAAATCACATAAAATTTGTTTTAGTTGGTTTTTCAAGTATTTGTCTTTATACCACAACCAAATATGAGTACAAATCCGTGGGATTGGAGTGATAGCTCAGAATTAAGTCAAGATCCTTCACAATGGTTAAAATCTTTAATGCCCAAACAAACGATTGCAGCTAGTCAATGGGCATGTGTTGCTAATCAAAGTCATAGCATTCAAAATCTTCTTATAAGCGAGAGTGAAGCAGGAATCAACAATCGTCCGCCAAAGCTAAATCATATGAATGATTATCCATCATGGAAAAGTCGTTTCCATACTTATGTTCTAGGGCAAAATACCGAGCTGTGGACGTGTTTTACTACGCCATTCAATGAAGCTCTTGAAGCAGCAGTTTCCAATCCAGTTACCTTGGCAGGAATTGGCGAAGGTGATAAGAAGGCTTATGATCTTGAGAAGAAGGCCTTCGCTATCCTTACACAAGCGCTTCATAAGGATATTTATCATCAATTCGCTTATTCTATCTTTACAAAGAATTTGTGGGACATCTTGGAAACCAGAGGAGAAGGAAATGCAGCAACAAGAAAGGTCCGACATGATTTGTTAAAGAAAGAGTTTGAAGGGTTTTTGTTCATTGAGAATGAGACACTTAGCGAGATGACTACTCGGTACTGTCATTTGATTAGTGAGATGTACTCATACAAGGTCAACGCATCACAACAAGAGATGGTTATGCGTTTTGCTGAGGCTTTACCTCCTAAGTGGAATCAATTCATTGAGTTGCTGAAGCACACTGGTGTTTTGAATGAGAGTAGCATTTATGAATTCGTTCAGAAGCTAGAGAACAAAGATGAAGAAGAAATCCGAAAAGCCAAACGAATTCCAGTTCCATAAAATCCAGAGATGTATTTTGGAGGTTTTAACATAGGTGCGAGTACAAGTCAGCAACCGAAGCTTCAGACTGCATATGTATCGAATGCAAACCCTTTTTATGCCACAAGTTTCACAACAAGCCTTCAATCCAAGTGCCTATTTTCCTAAACCACAGGTTGCTACTCCTCAACCCCAATTCGATCTAAGTGCATATTTCCCTAAACCACAAGCTGCTGCATCACAAACCCAATTAGCACAACCCCAATTCGATCCAAGTGCCTGTTTCCCTAAACCACAAGTTGCTACACCTCAACCTCAATTCGATCTAAGAGCTTATCAAGCTTTATATGGTAACAACTTTCAACCTTCCAATCCAAACACCGTCAGACTTGATACATCACATCTATCTAAGATTAGTGTGGAAGTTGCCAAAGAACACATGGAGCTTCTAAACACCTTGGTGAGTTCTTACTGCGGATTGATAGCTGGACAGATTGGCAACATCAATCTAACCAGTGAGGACTACTCTCAAATTGATAAAGATGAGATGGAGTTGATTGATATCAAATGGGCGTTTGCAAGTGCTGTGAGGAGAGCAAAAGACTTTATGGAGAGAACGGGAAGAACTAATCTGGAAAGCAACAAGGATACTCCATATGGTTTTGAAAAAAGGAAGGTTACTTGTTTCAACTACAGAGAAAAGAGGCATTTTAAAAGAGAATGCGCGAAACCTCCACAACAAGGGAACCAGTATCCTTTCAACAGAAATCAAGTTGCTAACAACGAAAGAGCAATTGTTCCCGCAAACAGAGCTTTGATTGTTCAGGCAGATGAAGGTTGTGATTGGTCTGTTCAGTTTGGAAACAATGGCGGAGGAGGCACTGCACTCTATGCTGAAATTGCAAAGAAAGACAGTGATGGAGAATCTTCCAGAAATGATGAAAGTTCATGGGATAGTAGCAGTTCAGATGAAACATGATCGACTTCAAGTGAAGTTCAATCTGAAGATGTTGATGCTGAGGTAGATGATGTGATTACTGAAACTGAATCAATGGATTGCAACGAAGCAGCTTTGGAGCATGAAACTGAAGGCTCATCTGATGAGTTTTCCAAGCATTTCTCATCAAGCGGATCTTCCACTCTTCGTGCAACATTCATGGCTTGTTTGGATTGCCAATCCAGTCAGTTAAGTCTCGATAAACCTATCTTGTCTAAGTGTTTTGAATGTATAGTTTTAAAGGGTAAATACTTAGAGCTAGAGGGTAAATTTGATCACACCAAGAAACATCATTAAAGTATGGTTGTTGATTTGATAAAAATGCACTGAGGCAAACATAGCTCTTAAGAAAAACGAAAAAGAATTTAAAACAACAATTGAAACCTTAAGGAAAGATGTTTCTTAGTTAACTAAGAATGTTTTTAGAAAACAAACTACGATTAACAATTACATTAACACGCTTGAGGAAACAAAGAAAGAGTTGGCTTGTGCAAAGTGTGAATATGATACAATCAAACTCAAGTTAGACAGTTATTCCAACTCGAGATATGTTTTGGATTATATTATCGATGCTCAAAAGAAAAAGGGTGATGTAAAGTGTATTGGTTATAAGGCTTGTCCTCCCCCGGTTAGACACAACTACACCAAAATGCCTGATAACGAGGATATGTCCCACTTTGAACCCACAATTCCTTTAGATTTTGATGAATTTACAACTGGTCTAGGGTTCACTAAGGGCGCATCCTCAAGTCAAAGTCAACCGGATGAAGTCAAAAAACCGAGCTTTTTACTAAAATAAAGGGTTGAAAAGAAAAAGGTTTTGGTGGGTAAAGGGTGTTTGTTTTGTGGGTTTAGAAATGAAAAGGTTTAGACTCAAAGGTGTCACACCCCAACCAATGGCGGAATCATCGGAGTGGGACTTGTTCAAGATTGCAAGAGACTTCATAACACTAATTGTGAGAATATTTAATTCAACCATTTTCATTTCATAGATAAATTGTCAAAGCATTACAAGAAATTCAAATAACAACATTGTTCAACATAACATAACAAAATTTATACAACACTTTAAACCTAAACGTCTAAATGAGTATCTAGGCATCTTTGCTAATCCATTTTCGTAGCATCATCAATCCTCAACCTGTAACATGTTTAAAATACAATTCAATGAAAAAGCAAAGGCGAGTAAACAAGTTTAAGCATAAGCATAAGTATAAAAGTTTAAAACGAATCCACATGGCAACTCAGTTTATACAAGATCAACCTAACATGTCATGCAATATTTCTATCCAATCCTCTGTTTACGCAAGAAAGTTTAGTTAATTCGACATGACCACAAGTTTAAGGGGGGTGGTGTGTTACTCCTATAGCGCTATACATGTCAAATGGAGGCTCGTGAAAGCTAATGACTTGAACATATCACATAAGTATGGTCCACGTAAGCATCAAGTATCACAACATAGTATTCATGTATAAGGATTGTTTTCGTGCATTGCATAAAGAATAAGTTTATGTGTAGTTTAATAGTTAAACATGTTACACCCCAAAAAGTGGTAAACATAAAAAGGGGGTTGCGAGTATACTCACAAATTTGCATATGCTTTCTGATTATCCAACGTGACGAAGTTGATGAGGTTAGAAGGTTGAATATGTTCGATTTGGAGTTTAAGATATGTGTACATATGGTTTAAGGATTTGGAGTTGAGGTCATGAAAATAAACATATGAAAAAGTAATCGTCTAGCACACATAAGACTTGTCCTTGACACTATGAAACTCAAAGAGTTTGAATGTTTTCATGGGACAATATGCCCATTAGAATCGTAACAAGTCTTATGCCTTAGATGATGTTATTCTAATATCTTGACGAATGAACACGAGTCCACCATCAAGAGTTTGAATAGCATATATATGTATAGGTATTATATGTATTATTTAGTCCATTAGTCAAGCATGAGGTAGAAGATTTTTCTTCATTTAGGCACCTTTAGTATCATGGAAGTCATGTAGGAGGTAGGAAGAACAAGCTTCCATTTAGGTACCTCTTATGGTTCACCACTACACTTGATGTAAAAACATACAAGGAGGGTCATGAACTAATATCAATACAAGAATAAGAAACAACTACACTATGAGAAATCATCAAGTGATGTGGGGATTCTATGTTGGACAACCCAAGTTAGTCCATAATCACACCTTCGTCAAGCTTGAAGCTTGAACATCGCTTGTGGGTTAAAAACCCTAAACAAAACAGAAAGTATATGAGGATTAACCTCTGATTTTGTATGTCTCAGCTCCGTTTTTAATCTTAACTAACCATAGAAGTGATTATAAGCATAAGGACGTGGGTTTGAGTGAGTTAAACTCAAGTTTGAACAAGGATTAGTCAAGATAAATGAAAACAGTGAGCTTTAGAGCCTTTTTTCCGGAGATCCAGGGACTTATTTACTGTGAAAAACCTATGGAATCGAAGCTAAGGTCAATCCAAGCACATAGGAAAAAGAATGAACTAAATCGGACAAGAAATGAAGAAGTTATGCTCATTTTCGTGAAGCTTGAACAATCTGCTCGAACTTGAGATAATCAACTGATTAGAGAGTGTTTTTTAGTGAAATGGAGGTGTTTGTAAAGTGATTTGAGCTTGGAGGAGGCATGGTATTTATAGGGAGTGATTAGGTTAGTTTGTTGTTGGATAATTAATGCTAAATTCGGGTTTAAACTCAAATAAAACCAAATTTGCGCCAAAATCAGCGAGCTGGACATCTGGTCAAGCTGATCAGGCTATCTGAGCGAGGTGTTAAAATGAAAACTGAGTTGGGTTCTTTCAATGTGAAGACCCAGCCCAGCTGGTTAAGTGTGCGCGTGACGAATTGGGTGACCCGGGTTCGAGTCCCGGCCAGCCCCTTTATTTTGTTTTGATTTTTTTTTAACTTTCAGAAATTACATATATAGTCCCTGTAGGTTTAAAGTTTTAGTTAATTGCACTATCAGCCCCTTGACTTTAATTAACTAACTATATTATCTCTTTAAAGGAGTTAACCTTATAGTTTTTAAACTAACTAGGTTAATTTGTATATAATTATTTAAAAATATTAATGAAACTAACTAAGTTAATTTTATTAACTTTATTATCTAACGAGATTAACAAAATATTATTAAATAAACCTTTAAATAGTAAAATTTATTAATTTAATTAATTAAAATAATGAATAAATAACCATAATTATAACGAATTAAATTAAAGATAAAAGATTTTTCGACGTTACAACGGATTAAATATTTTTTTTTTTTGAAAGAGACAAGCTTTTAAATCAGATTTTCAATACTCGATTTCTAAATTAAGAGAGTTATGGAAACGCGGGGCGTTACAGTCTCCCCTCCTTTAGGAAATTTCGTCCCGAAATTTATTCAAGAGGAAGACCTTGGAGAAAAGAGCGTTTTGGCCAAGTGAATCGAGGTAAAAAGCGCGTACGTGTGCGAGTTTAAACAGTTTTGAATCAAATCGGAGAGGTATATATAAAATGTGTCGTTTTAAGAAAGATCTTTGTACGAGACGGTTTGTATTTAATGAATAGGGAGGTAGTTTGTATGAAAAGTTTAAGAATATTACTAAATCGCATATTTGTAAAAATTTGTTTTATTGAGAGGGACGAGAAGGTTTGGTACTTTAAATAAAGTGATAACGGTCTACTAGTACGTTTACACAAGAAATAAGAATAGAATGACGGTTTTAAAGTTAAGGCGTCAAGTTAGGATTCCAACGTTTAAACAGGCTTGAGGTTCGTATAGAAGAAAAGAATAATGGAGGATAATGAGAGTATTGAAGTGAACGAGTGATTCTTAATGAATGCAAGTATAAGGACGGCATAAGTATTGGATAGACGAAAGTAGCGTGCTAAGAATGAAGTCTCTTCGTGGATAATCGAATATAATGCATTCGTGAGTTGTTTAAAGTTTGAATTATGTCTAAAGGGTTTGCAAAACACTGAATTTCTCATGGCACGTTCTACGAAAGTTCGGTAACATGGTGAAAACACTTATACATAGGAAGTACCAGCGGCGTATCCACCATGTTTCGACCATATTATGTCTATTTCGTATCCGGTGTCATGTTACGTTCCGTGTCTTACCATACACAGTAGTACACTCTATGATTCTCATTCGCCTATCACTATAATCCCGTGTGCACCCGCGATTATATTG
>JARYGA010048853.1:0-25710 GCA_030545235.1 Helianthus tuberosus | reverse complement strand
GACAACTTGATGATGTCAACTTTCACATAAAGAAATGTGCTGATCTGGAGTTGAAGTTGGCAACACAAAAGATAGAAACTGAGAGAGTCAACAAGCTATTAGAAAGTTACTCATGTTCTACTTTTGTTGTTGACAGGATTTATCCGGTTGTGGAGAAATTGAAGACATTTGAAGAAGTGAAGACGTCCGAAGAAAAGAAGTCAGAGATAAGAGAAGATGATGAAGTGAAGATTTCTGGTGAGAAACCAAGTGTTGTATATAACAAATGTCCACCCCCGGTCGAAAATGGATATTCACCTCGAAATCCAAATTCCGAAAGAGTCGATAAGGCAATAAACTTACAATGGGAGTCTGGTCCGTTGGATAACTTGCCAGAAAATATTGATGTCACATACACGTCATCCGACACTGATCATGAGTCAAAGTTGATAAAAAGTGTGGTCGATCAGGTGTTAGATAAAGATGACTGTGAGGAGTCAAAACCGGAGTCCAAATCCAAGTCAAAATCTGAGTCCGATGCGTCAAAGTCAACAGTAAAAAAGGACAAACGGGTTTATGATAAAGGGTTTTTGATATTAAAATCTAATTTGAATGATGAATCATTCAAAGTTGCATATACTTTGAAAGATTCTGACAAATTATATTCTGATGAAGCTTTTCCAATAAGAAGTGTAAGATTCGAAATGATTCAAAAGGTTTTCAAAATTACAGAAATTAATATTTCTGAAATAAAAGATTTAAATCTTATCGGAAAACCTAAACAATACACTTCAAGAGATCAACAAAGAATTAGCAAGAAAATGGGTTACAATTGTGGTTATAGTTTCCAAAAGAAACCAAATCATAATCGTAATTTCAAAAAGAAAGGATTAGGTTTTATTCAACCGAAAAATTATAAAAATGAAAAAGTTTATAAACCAAAAACTGTGTTTGTTTCAGGGAAAACGACAGAGGCTGAGAAAGAACAAGTATTCAGAAAACAGACGAATCAGGAATTCCTTGCCAAGAAGGAAGAAGAGTTGAAGAAAATTACTGTTCCAAAGAAGATAGAAACCAGAACCTGTTTTCAGTGCAAGATTGCTGGTCATGTTGCTAGGAAGTGTCCGAAAACATTCAAACCAAAACAGGAAGTATCTGGTAAATTGAAAGAGAAAGTTGTGGATAACACTGAACTGAAAACCCGAAAGTTTACAGGCTTTGAAAATTCAACCTTTGAGAAGGGAGAATGTTCAAAGAGTGTTTTGAAAGGAAAAGAAAATGTAAAAAATCAAAAACGGGTTATGAAAGGTTCAGGTAATAATTCTGGTGATGAATCTGATTCCACAAAATCAGAGGAGCCACGTGTTGAGAAAAAGGTTGAAAAATCAGTTCCAACTATGAATGATGAAAATTTTCCACCTTTGCGTGCTGAAAATTTTATGAAGAAAGTTGGAAAAATAGAAATTTCAAATCAATTTTATTCTGACAAGAAGAAATTTGATGTTGAAAAGACTTTCAATGGAAATGTGAAACGTATCTTTGGAAAAATGGTCAATGGTAAGGCCAAAAGTGTCAAAGAGTTTTATGCTTCTAAAAGACGTGTTCACAAGTCTGTTGAAAGAAAAGATGGAGAAGAAGATGTTGTTACACCCAAGGAAGGTCAGGCTTGGGTGGATATATTTTTCAAAGAGTAAAAACCTGACTTGCCGGAGCTCCCAAGTTGGTAATCGTGGAGCATGAATCGGCATTTTTCTTAATTTGTGTTTGAAAAGTTTTGCAGGACTTGCCGGAACTCCCAGGTTTGTAAGCGAGGAGTAGGAATCGGCACCTTGAGAATTCAACCAAAAGATGGTAATTGGTTGAAAAAACAGGTTTGAAATGCTTAATTGTTAATACTACAAGTGGTATGTATGATTGTTGTTTTTACAAGTGGTTCAGGTTGATTCTTCAAGTGGTTAATCAAGGTCATTAAATTGAACTTGAGTTAACTATCATTTATAAAAATTGGCAAACAATGTGATGATTTGAGCCTCAATTTTACAAGTGGTAAAATCGACAAAACTTATTTTTCGGAAAAACCATTTGATTAAAACAAACTTAAGTGTTTTAAGATCATAATGGGAAAATAGTTTGTTGTGAGGGGGAGTTCTGATTGTTTATGCCAAGTGGATGGAGATTTGAGGCAATTCGATATCAGTTGTCATGTTTTTGTACAGTTTGTTTTCTAATTTCCTAAAATGTGTTTGCATTTTAGGGGGAGTAGAAATTTCAGAAAATCCAAAAACATTAGAAAATTTGAAAAAGACAAAAACATGATAAAATTGAAAAATGAGTTTTTGTTGCAGAAAAGAGGAAATGATAGTACATCAGTGGACTGTCACAGCATGCTAAAGAAATGGAAAGTTAAAAAGTGATAAACGGTCTAACTGATGATATGCCAGTAGATTTTTGCACATTTAGTAGATTGTGACGAGATATAAACCTAAATTTCAAACTTGCTTATATCGTGGGGAAACATCTCTCGGATATATGGTTAACCCCCGAAATCTTGTTTGAAAGATTCCTTTTTCTGATATACTAGGTCTTTATACTCAGTGATATCTGGGGTATTATTCCGGGACTTCTGCTGAACGATGGTTCTGACCTAGTCCTCGAATAATACTTTCTACAAATGCTTGAAACATAGCATCACCCTCAGCATAAATGATAAGACAATAAAATTGCTTAGCAATGCTGTTGTAAAAAATATCCTCTAAAGGGGACACACCCAAAAGTTGAGTCATGATCTCTCTGCTGAACGGTAGTTCTGACCTGAGCTCTCATGATTCTTCATAATTTATTAACCCCTACATATATCATTTGTGTCATAATAACCTGTAAGACTGAATATTGGGATCTGGATACGGGAGTATATTCTGAGGTGGGACACGCGATTGAGTTTAAGTTCTTAAAACATTAACTTCGTATCTCGAAACAGTTGAACTTTGTGTGAAAATTTAGATGGACCAGTATACTGACAATCTAAGTGAATCGTTTAGAACTTAAAATGAAATCGAGCTTAACGGTGTTAGTGATTTGTCTCAAAAACTGATATGATCCTCTTGCACGAATTCACAAAAACATTGTTTGTATATATTTCATTTCTGTATTTTCTTGTTTCTACAAGTGGTGTTAGTTATTTTCTTTCAGAAAATCCAAAAAGATTTTAGTGTGTTTTAGCATAAATTTTGAAAAAATCCAAAAAGATTTTCGACAACTGATGTTGGAGAGCTGATTTTCAAAATTCCGAGTGCTAAACATGATGAACAAATGGTTTGGGTGAAAGTATTTGAAGATTGTTGTAATGAAATGAAAAAAAAATGTTTTGCAATAAAAACGTTTTTCCTACAAGTGGTAAATTAGATTTGAAAATCTTATCCACAAATGGTTATCAGAAAATTTATTTTTGGGTAGAGTTTTTGCAGGTTGGCCAGGTTTCGATCCAGAGCAGGATGAAAGCCAGGTTATGATCTTGTGAATTCCAGACTACGATCCCAGCAGATTGAGAGGGGGAGTCTGAAGACACCATGATATTCAACATTGGAGAGAGAGGAGTTTGTTGAAGATAAAGATAGAGAATGAGGATTCTTGCAATGACAAATACTTCAGAGGAAGATCGAAGACTGATAAAGACTGTAGATTGACAATTAAAGACTCGACACTGAAGACTCCGTCAACATCCGAGGGGGAGTTTGTTGGTGCACTACGTCTGTCGACTACGTCTTATATCAAGTCTTGTAGTGTATAGGATAGATCAGGGCATGAAAATCAGGAAACACATGTTAAATAGGGTTTCGCTTATGTGTCACTGTGAGGTTTCGCTCATGTGTCACAGGTTTCGCTCATGTGTCAATCAGGGGTTTTGCTTTTGTGTCATGTATGTATAAGCGAAACCTGCTCTCCTATAAATAGGCTGTTAGAGCGAAACCACATAGATAGTTGTAGGTGTTCTCTTCCGGAAAGCCACGAAGTGCTGCCGAAGTGTTGTCAGAACTTGTAATCGTTTCAGAGATCAATACAACAACAGTTTTAAAGTGAATCCTGCTGAAATCGCACCAAAGAATTAGTTTCCGCCACTTGTTTTGGATAGGAATTCTTCTGATCGACTCAAACAGGGCCGAATACGATCCTACACAGCAGTCCGATCGGGCGACACTCCGTCCTGCTCGACCTGTTCGTCTTACACTTGGTTGTTTTGATTGTTTGTCGTTTTATCGAGATGTCTTGATAACGTATTAAGCAACGGAAACCTTGTCAATACTTGGTACCCCTGATCGGACAGGAATCACCCAAATCCGACCAGTTAACTGTTCGAGACGGTGTTCCATGTTTAACCCGAAATCGGTAGTCTCGTGAATAGAATCCAGATCTTGAACCAACACAACCACAAGAATGAGTAGTAAGTCGGCACAAGCTCCAATTCTGTCGGTTTTGAATGCATTGAGTGTAAAAGAGTTGAAAGGAAGTTGGAAAACCATCTTTCAATCCTTTTCATTGTGGATATGTTTAGATCTATGAAAGATCTTTGTTTGTTTATGTGGAAATCAGTTAGATCTAAGCTGTTCTTGGTGGATTGAAGCCAAAACATGAAGTTCTCAAGAACACATGATGACGTCATCCTAGAACACTTTTGTCACACCCCGACCACGTAAATCAACAAAGCGTGGCCGAAACGTCGGGGAGTGTTGTAACAGAATTATCATTTCATAACCATGGATACAAAAAGTGTTTCATTTTATTGATAATATTAAACATTAACATTGTTTTAACACATAACAAACAAGTTTTATATCGACTATCATTGTTTTATGTCACTAAGGCCTCGTCCAGATCCTATGTGACGCATGCATCCTAGAACGTCAATCAAGCAACAACACCTGAAACATATGTAAAAACAAAGTCAGCAAAGAAATGCTGGCGAGTACATAGGTTTTATAAGAGTATCGGAATCATGGCTTGTTTACATATATTGCAATACCTCAAAAACCTTGTTTTTAAAAAGTGTATAATATTGCAACATGATTAACCAACTCAAATCAAGATGGTTATAATTTATAAAATTTCGTAGCCACGATTCTTAACCCAAAAGCTTTTTGTTTTAGAAAACCATCTTGTAAAACATCTCGTATAAACTCGTATATTATTTTGAAAACATCGTTGAGTGACATCGTTTCAATATCGTTTACCCAAGTGAACTAAATAACGCCACGGTATGTAATTTGTTGAAAACACTTATATATAAGAAGTACCAGCGGCGTATCTACCATGTTTTCACCACATTACACCCGTCCTGTTATCTAAACACTAGTAAAAAACCAATCGTTTACCCAAATCGTTTACTCGTTTAAATCGTTTAAATCATCCTCGTTTTAATTGTGAAAACTTATATATGGTCGTCTCGTTAATAACATTCAAACCTTCGTGACTCGACTACCTCGTTCCTCGCTTCTCGTATTAACATACCCCCAAAGGGTAAGTTAATAATTACAGATTCAGTCGTTACCCACAACACCCACTCGAGTAAACTACCTATCATAAAACTACTTAAACGAAGCGACCATAAGATATAACCTTGGAAGGTTATTCCCTATACACTATGGTCACCTAATGTGTTTGGTCGGATCCTAATGATCGACCAAACGGGTCGGGTTTGAAAGTATAAGCGATTGTTTAGATCGCTTACCTTTACGACCCTAGACAAGCACAAAACTAAAAGTGACGAGCTAAGCATGTTAAAACATGCTTACCTAAGTTAGAAAAAAAAGTTTGGTATCAAAACAAACGGTTTTGATACCTAAGAGTAGTTTGGTTACAAAATACGCAAGAATACGCATTTTAGCCGAAACTACACTCGTCACTGAGCCTAGATAACGTGGTAATCAGTAGGTATAGTCACTAGGGACTATAACCATCGTGATTACACTCACGTTATGAAGTTCAAACGAACTTCACATTGACCATAAACTGGTCAATGCAGAAAGTCAAATGCAGTTTGACTTTAACGCTAAAACGAATGAAAAAAACGAAAGAACACTTACAGAAGGTCCCCGCAAGCTCTTGATCCGATTTACTCTCAGGTATGAAGCATAAACTTCAACTTAGAGAGCCAAAATTAGATTCAAGTGTGAGTTTGCAAGGAAATAAAGGTGGGTATTTATAGGAATTCAAGAACCGCTAAGATCGTTCATCGAAAACTGAGCTTTGATCTGGACCTTACATGTGTGCCCATGGTTTTCTAAAACCATGGGAGCCCCTAATAATGGACTAGGTTCATTGAATACCATCCCATGGTTTTGCAAAACCATGGGTTAAAACCATCAACACTTCAAAATGGACTAGGTTCATTGAATCTGGTCAGAAATTTCAAAAATGGTCCCTGCACTTGTAAAACTTGATTTTTTTGCACTTTTAAGCCCCGTTAACCCCATTTCAATGCTCTAAAATAAAGTTAAAGTATAGGGAACTCAAAACATGCTCAAAAGTATCTCAGATGTCGGTTCGTTTGGTCATACGGTTGCGTTATTCGCTTAATTACGACAGAAGTCATAACGAACGCAAAAACGATCCAAATTAAGCGAAGAATGGAATTTTATCATGCCAAACACTAAAATAAAATATTTTAATGCTTACATAAATTTTTTTATATCCGGATATATTCAGAACGTAAGATATGCGCGAAAATGCAAATTGTGCACTTTTTGACGCTTTTAGTCCCTATTGATCAATAAAGTTTATTTTAGCATACCGAACCCCTCAAAGCCTATTTCTAAGCTATGTAAAGGTTATTTAGGGTATGTTTAACTTATGAACAAGTTCCAGAATGTTCGTTACTATACAAATCGGCATAGTTTCGCAGTTTGACACAAATAGTCCCTGCGATCAAACAAACTTGATTTCAACACACCAAACCATTCAAAACTTATTTCTAAGTTATGTGGAGGTTATTTAAGGTATGTTAAGCCTATGTCACTATTCCGAAGTGTTTTTTGCGTTATACTGACTGCGTTTATGCACCAGTTTGCGTATAACCTTCAGAACGCGATTTAAAGCTTGCAATCGGAATCGAATCGAATGGAATTGAAAAATCACCAAACACAAATACACACATAGAAACACCAAAACACATATAATAACACCAAAGCACATTGTTTTATTAATAATCATCATTACTTTACATTGTACATCGATTATAGAACACAGTTGTCACAGTCTTCCCTACTTTAGGAAATTTCATCCCGAAATTTTAATTAGAGGAAGCTTGTGAAAACAAATGCGGATATTTCGCCTTCATCTGGTCCTCACATTCCCAAGTAAACTCTGGGCCACGTTTGGATTCCTAGAGAACTTTGACCAATTGAATCCATTTGTTCTTCAACTGTTTGAAAGCACGGTCCATGATCTCCACGGGTTTCTCGACAAAGTGCATTGTTTCATCGATTCGAATATCATCAAGTGGAATGTGTAGATCAGCGTCAGCTAAACATTTTCTCAGATTGGACACGTGAAAAGTCGGGTGAATATTTCCAAGCTCTAGAGGTAGCTCTAGACGATAGGCAACCTTTCCAATTCTTTCCACAATCTTAAATGGTCCCACATATCGAGGTGCAAGTTTTCCTTTCTTTCCAAATCTCACGACTCCCTTCCAAGGTGAAACCTTGAGTAGGACACGATCTCCGACTTGAAATTCTAAGGGCTTGCGTCGCATATCCGCATATCTCTTTTGACGGTTTCGAGCTGTCACAAGATTATCGTGGATTTTCTTGATCTTCTCTGTTGTTTCCAGAACGAGCTCAGGTCCAGTAAGCTGAGCTTCACCGGTCTCGTTCCAACAGACAGGTGAACGACATTTTCGACCGTAGAGAGCTTCGAATGGTGCCATATTAATACTAGCGTGATGACTATTGTTGTAAGAGAACTCGATCAGTGGAAGATGAGAATCCCAGTTACCACCAAAGTCGATCACGCATGCTCTAAGCATATCCTCCAAAGTTTGAATCGTTCGCTTAGATTGACCATCTGTTTGGGGATGATAAGCAGTGCTTAGATTCAGTTGGGTTCCCAAAGCAGATTGCATGGCCTTCCAGAAATGAGATGAAAATTGAGCATCACGATCAGAGATGATATCCAAGGGCACACCATGTCGTGTCACAATCTCATCAACATAAATCTTTGCAAGTTTATCAGCGGATAGATCCTCGCGAATCGGAATGAAATGAGCTGATTTCGTTAATCGATCGATAATAACCCATATAGAATCATGACCTTTAGACGTACGCGGTAACTTAGTGATGAGATCCATCGCAATATTCTCCCATTTCCAAACCGGTATCTCTGGTTGTACAAGCAAGCCAGAAGGTCGTTGATGTTCGGCCTTGACTTTGAGACAAGTTAGGCATTTCGATACATACAAGGCAACATCCTTCTTCATACCAGGCCACCAGCAGTGAGTACGAAGATCCTTGTACATTTTATCAGCACCAGGATGGATAGAATATCGAGACTTATGAGATTCGTCCATTGCCAAGGTGCGAAGATCATCTTGTTTCGGAATCCACAATCGATCCTTAAAATAGAGCAAACCATCGTCTTTTGCTTCGAGTTTAAGCTCAAGTTGACGTGGTAATTCCTTACCTATCAAATTTTGTGAAACACAAAATTGCTGAGCTTGAAGGACACGAGATTGAAGATCAGATAGAGTTCGAACAGAATGAAGCTTGACTCGCTCCTTTCGACTAAGCGCATCGGCTACAACATTCGCCTTATCAGGGTGGTAGCGAATCTCGCAGTCATAATCGTTTAAGAGTTCAACCCAACGTCGTTGTCTCATGTTCAGCTCTTTCTGATTAAGAATATGCTGGAGACTTTTGTGGTCTGTGAAAACCACACACTTCGTTCCATAGAGGTAGTGTCTCCAGATTTTAAGCACGAAAACCACAGCTCCTAACTCAAGATCATGAGTTGTGTAGTTCTTCTCGTGAACTTTCAGCTGTCTAGATGCATATGCAATAACCTTACCTCGTTGCATAAGGACGCAACCAAGGCCTAAGTTGGACGCATCGCAATAGACAACAAAATCATCGCTTCCCTCGGGTAGAGATAGAACAGGAGCATTACACAACTTCTGTTTCAGCGTTTGGAACGCTTCTTCTTGCTTGGGTCCCCACTCGAAAGGCTTATCCTTCTGAGTCAAAGCAGTGAGTGGAACCGCAATCTTCGAGAAATTTGAAATGAATCGGCGATAATAACCAGCAAGACCAAGAAAAGATCGAATCTCTGTAGGCGTCGTTGGTGTATTCCAGTCCTTAATAGCAGCAATCTTGGATGGATCCACATGAATACCCTGCTCATTGACTATATAACCCAAGAATTGAACTTCTTTAAGCCAGAATTCACACTTGGAGAATTTAGCAAAAAGTTGTTCCTTCTTCAGGAGTTCCAATGTTAAGCGAAGGTGTTGCTCATGCTCGGCTCGAGATTTTGAATAAATGAGAATATCGTCGATGAACACAATAATGAACTTGTCCAAATAAGGTTTGCAGACCCTATTCATTAAGTCTATAAAGATAGCTGGAGCATTTGTCAAACCAAAAGGCATGACATTGAACTCGTAATGCCCATATCTTGTGCGGAAAGCAGTTTTGGGAATATCTTTTTCGAGAACACGAAGTTGATGATACCCAGAACGCAGATCGATCTTGGAAAAACATGAAGCACCCTGCAGCTGGTCGAAGAGATCATCAATTCGAGGTAGGGGATATCGATTCTTGATGGTGAGCTTATTAAGCTCACGATAATCGATACACATTCGAAAGGATCCGTCTTTGTTTTTCACGAAGAGGACAGGAGCTCCCCAAGGTGAAAAGCTCGGTCGGATGAATCCTTTATCAGATAACTCTTGAAGCTGTTTCGATAACTCTTGCATCTCCAACGGTGCAAGACGATATGGTGCTTTTGCAATCGGGTTGGCATTGGGTACAAGGTCAATATGAAACTCGACTTGATGAACTGGAGGCAAACCAGGCAGTTCATCAGGAAACACCTCCGGATAATCCCGAACAATCGGAATATCCTGAATACTCTTGCTCTTGCTTTTCTCCTCGGTGACATGTGCCAGAAAAGCAACATATCCTTTTCGTAAATACCTTTGGGCTTCCATACACGACATAAGATTCAAACCATCTGGTGGTTTTTCGCCACGAACTTCCAGAACATCGCCAGAAGACAAAGGAATACGGACAATCTTATCGAAACAAACCACCTCAGCGTGGTGTTTGGTTAACCAATCCATTCCAATGATAATATCGAAACTCCCAAGTTGCATCGGTGTGAGGTCAATAGGAAAAAGATGGTTATCAAGGTTTAACTAACAATCACGAATAACAGAATCGAGAACAAGAGGTTTACCAGTAGCAACTTCGACAGATAAGGGTTTCCTCAGTTTAGTTCTAGGTATCGCAAGCAAGGGCTCAAAAGATAACGAAACAAAACTTCTATCGGCACCAGAATCAAAAAGAATAGACGCAGGTCAATTGTTAACAAGAAACGTACCGTTAACCACTTCTGTCACACCCCGACCACGTAAAACAACAAAGCGTGGCGGAAACGTCGGGGAGTGTTGTAACAGAATCATTGTTTCATAACACATGGAAATTGAAATATTGTTTTATTGATTAAAAGAGTTACAATGTCTTGACAATCAAAGAAATATAACATAAATAACTAGTCTTGCATCTTTTATTGTCACTAAGGCCCAAGTCCGCCTAAGTGTATCTTGATAAATCCTATGCATCATATCCTGAAACACATGTGAAAATAGGTACGTCAGCATAAAAATGCCTGTGAGATACATAGGTTTTGTGAAAATAGATTTCATGACTTATGTTTAAGAAAATGTTTAGTCATGAACCTTGTAAATTGATTTGTTTTTGTAAATCATTTGAAAAGCAATAAGACCAGATGATATGTATAAATAAGAGAATAATGTATGGTTAAATGAATAACCAAGTAAAATGAGTTTGTATAAGATAAGTTGTTTGTAAAACAATGTATTGTGAAAAGTATGTTATTTGTATAAAATGTTATATGTCTAAATTGAAATGATTCAAATAACGCTACGATATGTAATACCATACAGACACTTATATATAGGAAGTACCAGCGGTGTATCCACCATGCTTGTATCATATTACACACGCCTCGTTACTTAAATCACTTACTCAAACCAAACCACCAAAGTAAAATGTTTATGTATAATCAAATGTCAAAATGTTTTGTGTATATCAATGTCAAAATGTTTATGTCTAATTTAAATCATGAATTGTATATATCAATGTCAAAATGTTTATGTCTAATGTAAATCATGAATTGTGTATATCAATATCAAAAATGTTTATGTATGGTAAGTGAAATACATCAACTAATCCATATGTAAAATGCACAGAAACAAGGTATTGAAGTAAAACATGGTTTAAATCAAAGTTATGTTTTGTGGAACAAATGCATGCTATACTGATACAAACATCTATGCGGTATTGTGAAAATTCATACATCCAAGCCTTGCGACAGTAGAATAAACCCTAGCACAAAGTCTAAGGTCCACCTAGAAATGTATTCGGATTCAGTCATTCCTTCCAATCCAAACAAACCCGGGATTTCAGGAATGGGAGTTGTCAAGTCCTATGGTACCACTACCTACTACCGAGCGGCATGATCGGTGTTAATGAATGTACATTGTCCCATTCAAACAAACCAAATGTCATACCAAAAAGGTAAGCATGTGATGAATAACAAATGTACTAAGTATGCAACACAATGGGCATACATAGCATAAAATGTAATGTAAAATGATGTACTAAGTATGCACACAATGGGCATACATAGCATAAAATGTGATGTAAAACAATGTACTAAGTATGCACACAATGGCCATACATAGCATAAAATGTAATGTAAAATGATGTACTAAATATGCACACAATGGGCATACATAGCATAAAATGTAATGTAAAATGATGTACTAAGTATGCACATAATGGGCATACATAGCATAAAATGTAATGTAAAATGATGTACTAAATATGCACACAATGGGCATACATAGCATAAAATGCAATGTAAAATGATGTACTAAGTATGCACACAATGGGCATACATAGCATAAAATGTAATGTAATGTAAAATAATGTACTAAGTATGCACACAATGGGCATACATAGCATAAAATGTAATGTAAAATAATGTACTAAGTATGCACACAATGGGCATACATAGCATAAAACACAATGAAATCAAGTACTATAAATGTACTAATGAACATAGCAAGTATATGATGTGAAAACAGGAAAGCATGAAAGTAACAAGTAGGCACATGTGTTTCACCCCAAAACAGTTTGAAAACAGTAAAAGAGGGGTCTATGTACTCACTTGAGATTGCTTAGAAGTCCTAGGATAACCACCAAGCAAAGCTAGAAGATCACGGAAATCAAACGGTACCTAATATAGGTAACTACATTAATAACCGGACCTATATCGTAGGATCGGGTAGCATGAGGGTTTGTAAACCAAATGAGTGTAGGAACTCATCTAGTATGGTTTAACAAAACCTACATACTAAAATGAAACCAAACCTAAGTGCTTACGACCCGTTTAGGTAGCTTATGCTACTTTAACGCGTCGTTCGCGTAAAACGCGTTCGGAACGCCTAACTAGCCCTATGATAAGTAAAATATGCCTTAACATGTCTAATATTGTTGCCAAATCAGTTTAGATATCAAAAGTTATGTTACATATGCTTAATATGAATTTTGGCGTAAAAAGGGCATTTTGGTAATTTACCTAAGGCATATAAACTACCTATCATACAACTACTTAAACGAAGCGACCATAAGGTATAACCTCGGAAGGTTATTCCCTATATACTATGGTCACCTAATGTGTTTGGTCGGATCCTAATGATCGACCAAACGGGTCGGGTTCGAAAATGTAAGCGATTGTTTAGATCGCTTACCTTACGACCCTATATAAGCACTAAATTAAAAGTGACGAGCTAAGCATGTTAAAACATGCTTAACTAAGTTTAGAAAATAGGTTTGGTATCAAAACAAACGGTTTTGATACCCAAGAGTAGTTTGGTTACAAAATACGCACTAACACGCATTCTGGCCGAAACTACGACTCGTCACTGAGCCTAGATAACGTGGTAATCAGTAGGTATAGTCACTAGGGACTATGACCATCGTGATTACGCTCACGTTATGAAGTTCAAACGAACTTCGCATTGACCATAAACTGGTCAACGCAGAAAGTCAAACAAAGTTTGACTTTAACGCTAAAACGGATGAAAAGAATGAAAGAACACTTACAAAGGGTCCCCGCTAGTAAATCTTGATCAAATAGCTTAGGTATGAAGCAATGGCTTCAACTTAGAGCACTTAGATCAGATTTTGTGAGGAATGAGGTGAAAATGTGGTGGGTATTTATAGGATTCGGACAACCGTTAGGATCGTTTATCGAATACCGTGCTCGAATCTCATCCGTACATGTGTTGGAAAGTTATGGAACAACAATTAGCCCCCCACCATCAGGTATCAACATGTGGCATTGGGTTTGGGAGTGGGTAACAGCTGGAAACAGGTTGTTTATGTCACACCCCGACCACGTGGAACATACAAAACGTGGCGGAAATGTCGGGGAGTGTTGTAACAGAATTAATTGTTTCAAATCCATGGCAATTGAAGTTTCATTTTATTGATTAGAAGTGTTACAATGTCTTAACAAACAAAGAAATACAACATAATTAACTAGTCTTGCATCTTTTATTCTCACTAAAGCCCAAGTCTGCCTATGTGTATCTTGATCATCTTATGCAACAACTCCTGAAAAACACATGTGAAAATAGGTACGTCAGCATAAAAATGCCTGTGAGATACATAGGTTTTGTGAAAATAGGTTTCATGACTTATGTTTGAGAAAATGTTTAGTCATGAACCTTGTAATTTGCTTTGTTTTGTAAATCATTTGAAAAATGATAAGATCAGATGATATGTATAAATAAATGTCAGGTTAAATGAATAACCATGTAAAAATGTGTTTGTATAAGATAAGTTGTTTGTAAATCAATGTCTTGTGAAAAGTATGATATTTGTAATAAATGTTATATATATCTCAAACTGAAATGATTCAAATAACGCTACGATATGTAATACCATACAAACACTTATGTATAGGAAGTACCAGCGGCGTATCCACCATGCTTGTATCATATTACACATGCCTCGTTACTTAAATCACTTAATCAAACCAAACCATCAAGATGTAAAATGTTCATGTTTAATGTAAATCATGTAATATGTATCCAAAATGTAAGCCTGTGATGAATAACAAATGTACTAAGTACGCGACAATAGACATACGTAGCATGTGACCTGTACTAAGTATGCAACAATAGACATACGTAGCATGTGACCTGTACTACGTATACAACAATAGACATACGTAGCATGTGACCTGTACTACGTATACAACAATAGACATACGTAGCATGTGACCTGTACTAAGTATGCAAAAATAGACATACGTAGCATATGACCTGTACTACGTATACAACAATAGACATACGTAGCATGTAATGTAATGTAAAACGATGTACTAAGTAATGCACACAATGGGCATACCTAGCATAAGATGTAATAAAATCATGTACTATAATGTACTAACGAACATAGCAGGTATATGATGTGAAAACAGGAAAGCATGAAAGTAACAAGTAGGCACATGTGTTTCACCCCAAAATGTTTGGAAAACAGTAAAAGAGGGGTCTATGTACTCACTTGAGATTGCTTAGTAGTCCTTGAGTAACAACCAAACAATGCTAGAGATCGCGGATATCAAACGACACCTAATATAGGTAACTATGTTAATAAACCGGACCTAAATCGGAAGATTTGATAGAATGAGGGTTTGTAAACCAAACGAGTATAGAGACTCGTGTCATATGGTTTAACAAAGCCTACATACTAAATGAAACCTAACCTAAGTGTTTACGACCCATTACGACCCGTTTAGGTAGCTTATGCTACTTTAACGCGTCGTTCGCGTGAAACGCGTTCGGACCCCTTAACTAGTCCTATGACAAGTGTTATATGCCTAAACATGTTACATAATCAGTTATGTGACAAAAGTTTAGGTTACATATGCTTAATTACCAATTATACATGAAAAGGGTATTCTGGTAATTTACCTAAGGCATATAAACTACCTATCATACAACTACTTAAACGTAGCGACCATAAGGTATAACCTCGGAAGGTTATTCCCTATATACTATGGTCACCTAATGTATTTGGTCGGATCCTAATGATCGACCAAATGGGTCGGGTTCGAGGTATAAGCGATTTATCAGATCGCTTACCCTACGACCCTAGACAACGTGGTAATCAGTAGGCATAGTCCCAAGGGACTATAACCAACGTGATTACACTCACGTTGCGAAGTTCAAATGAACTTCGCATTGACCATAAACTGGTCAATGCAGAAAGTCAAACAAAGTTTGACTTTCAGACTCGAAAGACTCGAAAAGCAATAAAAGAACGAAAGAATACTTACGAAGGGTCCCCGAATGCTAATCTTGATCCGAGAATCTCAGGTATGAAACAATGGTTTCAACTTAGAGTTTCTAAGATCAAAATTCTAGTGGTTTTTGAAGTTGTGGGGTGGGGTATTTATAGTTTTCGGGTAACCGTTAAGATCGTTTCATGGAAACCGTGCTCGAATCCTACCCGTACATGTGTTGGCAAGTTGTGGTGACTAAAAATGGGTTCTTATCAGCTGACTAAGCATGTGTGAGTGTGTGGGTGTGGATTAAACAGCTGGATCTGCTGTTAAATGCAGTTAATCTGGTCCAGAAGGCGGACGCGGGCCGCGTGAGGATGTTCAGAAACTGAGGCGGGCCGCCTGGCCTGCACAGATCAGAAATAAGTTTGCAGAATGACAGTTTCAGTCCCTGCACGTGTTTAAGGCCATTTCCGACACTTCTAAGGCCCGTAAAGCCAACTTTAAGGCCCTAAAATGTTGCCTAAACATTGTGGACATGAAACATGCTCAAAAATATCTCAGATGTCGGTTCGTTTGGTCGTACGAACGCGATGTTCGCTTAATTACGACGGAATGCGCATAAGCACGAAAAATGATCCAAATGACGCAACGAATGGATTTTTGGCAAGCCAAACACTAAAGCATAATATAGTCATGCTTACATAAATTTTTGGATGTCCGGATGTATTCAGAACGTAAGTTATGCGCGAAAGTGCAAACTTGCGCACTTTTTGACACTTTTAGTCCCTGAATGACCCAAAAGTTTATTTTAGCACACCGAACCCCTCAAAGCCTATTTCTAAGCTATGTAAAGGATATTTATGGTATGTTTAACTTATGGTCATGTTCCGGAATGTCTGTTACAGTTCAAATTGGCATACTTTCGCAGTTTGTCAACTTTAGTCCCTGTAAGCGATTTAACTTGATTTTGCCATACCAAAGCCTTCAAAACTTATTTCTAAGTTAAATAAAGGTTATTTAAGGTATGTTAAGACTATTTCACTATTCTGGAGTGTTCGTTGCATTAAACTGGTTATATTTACGCATCAGTGCGCGTATAACCTTCCAGAAAGCGATTTAGAGCTTGAAATCGAACAAGAGTTGATATGTGCAAACGATACACATATTTTTACAAATCCCAAGTATGAAATACAATATTTCATTGGTTTGGCATTTGTTTGATGGTTGAAGTGACACAGGTGTCACAGTCTCCCCTACTTTAGGAAATTTCGTCCCGAAATTAATACGTAGGAGTCTATTTGTGACTTTGTGTCAAATAACCACCCGAGATATGTAAGGCATAATCCTGACATTTCCTTAACGGACATTTTTCAGAAATGAAAATGAACGAAATGAGTCATCTTCCACAACTTCTTCAGAAACGAAAATGAACGAAATGAGTCATTTTCCACAACTTCTTCAGACCCGAAAATGGACGAAATGAGTCATTTTCCACAACTTCTTCAGAACCTAAAATGAACGAAATGAGTCATTTTCCACAACTTCTTCAGAACCGAAAATGAACGAAATGAGTCATTTTCCACAACTTCTTCAGAACCGAAAATGAACGAAATGAGTCATTTTCCACAACTTCTTCAGAACCGAAAATGAACGAAATGAGTCATTTTCCACAACTTCTTCAGAACCGAAAATGAACGAAATGAGTCATTTTCCAAAACTTCTTCAGAACCGAAAATGAACGAAATGAGTCATTTTCCACAACTTCTTCAGAACCGAAAATGAACGAAATGAGTCATTTTCCACAACTTCTTCAAGCTAGCTGTGGTTTCCGTGCACTGAATTCCATAATTATGTATGCATCCATAATTACGCAATTCCTTGCATAGTCCACACAATTTGTTTGTAATGTGAAGGGGAGGAAAAATCGAACCTGTGATGAGTGTGACTAGGCTACCATAAGGTCCTTTTAATTAGATCGACAAATGATCCTTTTAATTAGGCCATTAAGGAGTCCTTTCAGCTATCTCATCACATGATATTCCTAACCAGATTTTTGGATCAATCTGTTTACCTAGACCACTCAAGGGTCTAATTATGGAATAGTACAATATAATCCAAGGGTCTTTACTAGTACGTAAAAGCCCATTGAGGATTTAATATAGTACCTTTGGATATCCTACCATGAATCCCTTATACGAAGATATGGAAGATTCTACGAGAATTTGGATAACAAAAACTTGGATTACTCAAAAACATAAAAGGAAACACATAAGCACATAATCACATAGTTGTTTAACTTGGTTATTGATTTGTTATCTTTGGACGCGGATACTTAAAGCACACCAGGAATCCAATTCGTGGATTTCATTTGGCACTTTAATCATTTCAAGAATCCATCCATGAAGATAGGATGATCTACCAAAAATTCGATTTTCGTTTTCAGGAAAACGCAATATGCGAATTAAGGTACACAATAATTTAGGACATACGGAAATACCCTTGGGTACCCTATTAAGAATTTATAGTGGTACTTGGGGTATTCGTACAGAATTATAACTTGCACCTTGCACTTCGTCTCTTTGCAAGAGACGGGTACTTAGGATCTTTGTGTAAAACGCAAGAGATTGTAAAATGGAAGAATTTTGGGGGTAGTTTGCTTTTCAAGGAATACGATTCCTTGATTGTCGGTATTGTAGGGGATATGTTGTTTATACATACAATCACATAAATACATTGCAATGTAAATAAAAAGATTTATTTATTAACAATGATAACAACTGTTTCATGGACCTTGACAACAAAAGAAAATAATACATAAGACATGATTATTTCTAAACGGTGTTGTCTTCTAGTCGGTCAGATGCTCATCTCTGTGCTGGATTAGCATTAGCAAGCTTTGGGCAATTTCTTAGGAAATGTCCCATCTCGCCACACTTGTAGCAAGAACCTGGTGGAAAGCGAGCTCGAGCAGGTTTGTTGTTAGCTTGATTTGGTGCAACTGCTGCTATGCAAACTTTTGCTGTATGACCTTTACGTCCACAAATTTGGCATTCGCGGCACTTCACCATAGCATGATGATAAAGGTTACATTTGTTGCACAAGGGTGAAGTTCCATTGTATGGCTTCCTAGTACGGGGTTTAGCTGGTTGGTTGGGGGCGGCTTGATCATTGTGAGTAACCATGGCGAAGTTCTGAGAAGCCTTTTGCTTCTTTGACTGCTCAAGGGATCCAGTCTGTTCATCCATGGTCTTTGATTCCTCGATTGGTTTCGATTCCTCGACCGGTTTCTTGTCACCCTTTCGGAAAAGCTTACGTTTCCTGATCTGAGATCCAGTCAAAGTTGCAGATAGCTCAATGGCCTGCCTAACCGTAGTGGGGTTACTACCGGTAACAATGTCTTGAACTGAGTCAGGGAGACCATCAATGTATTTTTCGATCGCCTTATCCAAAGGCGTAACCATGGTAGGACACAACAGGCTCAGCTCCTCATATCGATCAGTGTATGCTCGATGTTCACCGCTGTCTTGCTTAAGATGATCGAATTCCCTTTCCAATGCCCTGATCTCGTGACGAGGACATAATTCCTTCATCATCAGTGCTCGAAGTTCTTCCCAACTTTGGGCCAGTGCCACTTCGGCACCCCTATCTCTCACCACACCGTTCCACCACGTCAAAGCTCGTTTCTCAAAGACACTAGATGCAAAATCTACCTTTCGCTCGTTTGGACATTGAACATGCCTGAAGGTGCTCTCTAGACTCTCGAACCATTGCAGAAGTGCAGTCGCTCCTTGAGACCCATAAAACTTTGATGGCTTAGCCGAGTTGAACGTCTTGAAGTTGCAGAGGGCATTATTGTTGTTGATAGCTTGGTGACATTGGGCAACGATGGTCGGGATTGCAGCAGTTATTTGCTATGTAATGACAGCTGCCAGATCGTCAATAGATACCGGATTTTCGCGTCGTGGAGGCATTCTAAAAGAGGGAACATGAAAGGAAACGAGTGAGAGAATTAGACGAAAAGAATGAGATGAAACAAATCTGATGAAAGCAAGGATAGTGGTCATTTGTTTGTTACTACAAAGCAACAAACGACCTCGGTGATTAATCAAAGTAAATAGGTCAAAAATAATGTATCGCGAAGACATGCTCGCCTATAAGTGAACACTCATCCCAAGAATTCCCAGGTAAGCACAACAGGTCTCGCGTCTGATGAGATGTATACGAAGTGCTTGCCTAGACAGAAAACCCAGAATACAGGCATTCACCCTTCCAGTTTGCACGTGTTCACATTATTTAAAATCCAAAATCTTGACGAGATTTTGAAAACTCAAAGGGGTTCAAAACCATATAACAGAGGGTTCAAAACATTACAATAGAGGGTTCAAAACCTAGTAATCAATCATCCTAGAACAGATGATTAGTTTTCGAAGCGGATTTGAAATTTATGTTCTTGTTGTGATCGTCGCCTAAGGATAGGTGACGGTATTGTTTTATGACTAAACGCAAGTAAACTCGCGTTAGGGTCCTAAGAAGGTTATAGACTAGGTCAAAGCATTACTAATAACCTAATTCCCTATAACCATTGGCTCTGATACCATCTTTTCTGTCACACCCCGACCACGTGGAACATACAAAACGTGGCGGAAATGTCGGGGAGTGTTGTAACAGAATTAATTGTTTCAAATCCATGGCAATTGAAGTTTCGTTTTATTGATTAGAAGTGTTACAATGTCTTAACAAACAAAGAAATACAACATAATTAACTAGTCTTGCATCTTTTATTGCCACTAAAGCCCAAGTCTGCCTATGTGTATCTTGATCATCTTATGCAACAACTCCTGAAAAACACATGTGAAAATAGGTACGTCAGCATAAAAATGCCTGTGAGATACATAGGTTTTGTGAAAATAGGTTTCATGACTTATGTTTGAGAAAATGTTTAGTCATGAACCTTGTAATTTGCTTTGTTTTGTAAATCATTTGAAAAATGATAAGATCAGATGATATGTATAAATAAATGTCAAGTTAAATGAATAACCATGTAAAAATGTGTTTGTATAAGATAAGTTGTTTGTAAATCAATGTCTTGTGAAAAGTATGATATTTGTAATAAATGTTATATATATCTCAAACTGAAATGATTCAAATAACGCTACGATATGTAATACCATACAAACACTTATGTATAGGAAGTACCAGCGGCGTATCCACCATGCTTGTATCATATTACACATGCCTCGTTACTTAAATCACTTGATCAAACCAAACCATCAAGATGTAAAATGTTCATGTTTAATGTAAATCATGTAATATGTATCCAAAATGTAAGCCTGTGATGAATAACAAATGTACTAAGTACGCGACAATAGACATACGTAGCATGTGACCTGTACTAAGTATGCAACAATAGACATACGTAGCATGTGACATGTACTACGTATACAACAATAGACATACGTAGCATGTGACCTGTACTACGTATACAACAATAGACATACGTAGCATGTGACCTGTACTAAGTATGCAAAAATAGACATACGTAGCATATGACCTGTACTACGTATACAACAATAGACATACGTAGCATGTAATGTAATGTAAAACGATGTACTAAGTAATGCACACAATGGGCATACCTAGCATAAGATGTAATAAAATCATGTACTATAATGTACTAACGAACATAGCAGGTATATGATGTGAAAACAGGAAAGCATGAAAGTAACAAGTAGGCACATGTGTTTCACCCCAAAATGTTTGGAAAACAGTAAAAGAGGGGTCTATGTACTCACTTGAGATTGCTTAGTAGTCCTTGAGTAACAACCAAACAATGCTAGAGATCGCGGATATCAAACGGCACCTAATATAGGTAACTATGTTAATAAACCGGACCTAAATCGGAAGATTTGATAGAATGAGGGTTTGTAAACCAAACGAGTATAGAGACTCGTGTCATATGGTTTAACAAAGCCTACATACTAAATGAAACCTAACCTAAGTGTTTACGACCCATTACGACCCGTTTAGGTAGCTTATGCTACTTTAACGCGTCGTTCGCGTGAAACGCGTTCGGACCGCTTAACTAGTCCTATGACAAGTGTTATATGCCTAAACATGTTACATAATCAGTTATGTGACAAAAGTTTAGGTTACATTTGCTTAATTACAAATTATACATGAAAAGGGTATTCTGGTAATTTACCTAAGGCATATAAACTACCTATCATACAACTACTTAAACGTAGCGACCATAAGGTATAACCTCGGAAGGTTATTCCCTATATACTATGGTCACCTAATGTATTTGGTCGGATCCTAATGATTGACCAAATGGGTCGGGTTCGAGGTATAAGCGATTTATCAGATCGCTTACCCTACGACCCTAGACAACGTGGTAATCAGTAGGCATAGTCCCAAGGGACTATAACCAACGTGATTACACTCACGTTGCGAAGTTCAAACGAACTTCGCATTGACCATAAACTGGTCAACGCATAAAGTCAAACAAAGTTTGACTTTCAGACTCGAAAGACTCGAAAAGCAATAAAAGAACGAAAGAATACTTACGAAGGGTCCCCGAATGCTAATCTCGATCCGAGAATCTCAGGTATGAAACAATGGTTTCAACTTAGAGTTTCTAAGATCAAAATTCTAGTGGTTTTTGAAGTTGTGGGGTGGGGTATTTATAGTTTTCGGGTAACCATTAAGATCGTTTCATGGAAACCGTGCTCGAATCCTACCCGTACATGTGTTGGCAAGTTGTGGTGACTAAAAATGGGTTCTTATCAGCTGACTAAGCATGTGTGAGTGTGTGGGTATGGATTAAACAGCTGGATCTGCTGTTAAATGCAGTTAATCTGGTCCAGAAGGCGGACGCGGGCCGCGTGAGGATGTTCAGAAACTGAGGCGGGCCGCCTGGCCTGCACAGATCAGAAATAAGTTTGCAGAATGACAGTTTCAGTCCCTGCACGTGTTTAAGGCCATTTCCGACACTTCTTAGGCCCGTAAAGCCAACTTTAAGGCCCTAAAATGTTGCCTAAACATTGTGGACATGAAACATGCTCAAAAATATCTCAGATGTCGGTTCGTTTGGTCGTACGAACGCGATGTTCGCTTAATTACGACGGAATGCGCATAAGCACGAAAAACGATCCAAATGACGCAACGAATGGATTTTTGGCAAGCCAAACACTAAAGCATAATATAGTCATGCTTACATAAATTTTTGGATGTCCGGATGTATTCAGAACGTAAGTTATGCGCGAAAGTGCAAACTTGCGCACTTTTTGACACTTTTAGTCCCTGAATGACCCAAAAGTTTATTTTAGCACACCGAACCCCTCAAAGCCTATTTCTAAGCTATGTAAAGGATATTTATGGTATGTTTAACTTATGGTCATGTTCCGGAATGTCTGTTACAGTTCAAATTGGCATACTTTCGCAGTTTGTCAACTTTAGTCCCTGTAAGCGATTTAACTTGATTTTGCCATACCAAAGCCTTCAAAACTTATTTCTAAGTTAAGTAAAGGTTATTTAAGGTATGTTAAGCCTATTTCACTATTCTGGAGTGTTCGTTGCATTAAACTGGTTATATTTACGCATCAGTGCGCGTATAACCTTCCAGAAAGCGATTTAGAGCTTGAAATCGAACAAGAGTTGATATGTGCAAACGATACACATATTTTTACAAATCCCAAGTATGAAATACAATATTTCATTGGTTTGGCATTTGTTTGATGGTTGAAGTGACACAGGTGTCACAGTTTAGAAGCTTCTGATCTGCTGGCAACCCCTTACAGACCGTAAGGGTGATGGCTTACAGTCTGTAAGCCATGTGCAGACCAGAAAGTTTCAAAAATGGCAGTTTTAGTCCCTGCAGCTCCAAACTTGGTTTTCGATGCATTTTTGACACGTTTAAGCCCCGTTAACCCCATTTCAAAGCTCTAAAATGGAGTTAAAGTATAGGGCACTTAAAATATGCTCAAAAATATGTCGGATGTCGGTTCGTTTGGCCGTACTATTGCGTTGTTTGGTTAATTACGACGGAAGTCGTAACGAACGCAAAAACGGTCCAAAATGCGCGACGAATGGAATTTTGACAAGCCAAACACTAAAGCATAATATTATAATGCTTACATAAATTTTTGGATGTCCGGATGTATTCAGAACGTAAGTTATGCGCGAAAATGCAAACTTGTGCACTTTTTGACGCTTTTAGTCCCTGGATGACCCAAAAGTTTATTTTAGCACCCCGAACCCCTCAAAGCCTATTTCTAAGCTATGTAAAGGATATTTATGGTATGTTTAACTCAGGTTCATGTTCCAGAATGTCTGTTACAGTTCAAATCGGCATACTTTCGCAGTTTGTCGAATTTAGTCCTTGTAAGCGATTAAACTTGATTTTGCCATACCAAAGCCTTCAAAACTTATTTCTAAGTTATGTAATGGTTATTTAAGGTATGTGAAGCCTATTTCACTATTCCGGAGTGTTCGTTGCATTAAACTGGTTATATTTACGCATCAGTGCGCGTATAACCTTCCAGAAAGCGATTTAGAGCCCGAAATCGAACAAGAATTGATATGTGCAAATGATACACATATTTGTACAAATCCCAAGTATGAAATACAATATTTCATTGGTTTGGTATTTGTTTGATGGTCGCAGTGACCCAGGTGTCACAGTCTCCCCTACTTTAGGAAATTTCGTCCCGAAATTTATTCAGAGGAAACTTGTGAGAGCTTGAAACATGAAGTTGAAAAGATCGAACAACACTGGTTAGAGTTCTTGAACTTCTAGTAACCTTAATAACATCATGCTTGCAATGTAAGAGGGATACTTATATACAAGTATATGAAGCGTCATTGGTGCGTCCACCGTACCTCCATTACATTGTTCTCATTTTGTTATTGCTGTCACTATCGGTTCTTACACATAATAAATCTTACTGGGTTTCTGTGCACTGAATTTTATAATTACGTACGCGTCCATAATTACACAATTCCTTGCATAGTCCACACAGTCTATTTTATAATGTGTAGGGGAAAACCAAATGAACAAACCCTGTGATGAATGTGACTAGACCACCATATGGTCCTTTTTATTAAATCCATAAATGATTTTAATAGACAACCAAGGAGTCTTTTCAGCTTATACCATCACATGTCATTCTTAACCAGATTTTTTTTAATCAATCCTTTTGACTAGACCACTAAAAGGGTCTCTTATGAATCATGGAGTGGTACTATACAATCCAAGGGTCTTAACTATCATGTAGAAGCCCAATAAGGATTTAAGGTAGTACCTTTTTGAATATCCTCTACGAATCCCTCATATGAAGATATGAAAGGTTCTACGAGGATTTGGATAACGAATATCCAGAGTATACAAAAACACAAAAATGCATAAAAGAAAACACAAAATGCATAAACACATAATCACATAATTGTTTAACTTGCTTTTAGATTTGTTATCATTTTGTTAATTTGTTCTGCTAACTGTGCACATGTATTCAAAGCACACCAGGTATCCAATCAGTGGATTTTGATTGGTGCTTTAAATATTTCTAAGAATCTAACTATAAGGATAGAAAGATCTTTTAAAGGGAAAATTCGATTTCGATTATAAGGAATCGAAATGTTTGAATTAAGGTACACAAGGAATCCAATTAAGGACTCTGATTTGAATGATAAACATCCACAAGGGTCTAATTGTGAAGATAAAAAGATCCCATATTGATTTTAGAAGTTGAAGATGTTTTGAAACCTTGCACTGGATGTGCTTAAGTCAAAACATGAAGTAAAAATGCTTATGAAGTTGAGATGCTAGATATGTCAAGGCGACATATGAAGCGACATTTGAAGGTTAAGTCAATGTATGAGGAAAATATTTTTGAAAACTATGCATGGGGTTCTTAAAAAAAATGTGTTCAATGTTTTTGAAACCTTATGCATAATACTTTTGAAATCATAAAGTAGGTGTACTAGGTAAGTATATTTATAGAAATGTTTTAAAATCATGCGAGATGAATTTTGAAATTATGTATAAGGTTTTTGGAAAACATAAATAATGCTTTTGAAATCATGCACTTGATAAGAAAATATATTGTATTAATATTGTTTTCAGACTATATGAGACATTTT
>JARYGA010048852.1:0-19849 GCA_030545235.1 Helianthus tuberosus | reverse complement strand
ATAAACCTTGTCCTTGTTTAATTTTTATGTTGCAATTAAAGCTACATGGCTAGGTCAGAGGAAGAGAACAGTCATCCTTTGGAAAACCGCGATGATGAGAAGATTAACATAACCAAAGGAGAGCTTCGCTCACTGATTGATACAGCTGTATCTAAAGCTGTAGAGGAGCAATTTAAGGAGTACAGTGAGACACATAGTAAAGCCTCATCTGTACCCCACTCTAAGTCTGTCCCTAAAACTCATTCAGAGCTGCATAACAAGCCGCCCTCTAAGAAAGAGGAACCAAAGAAGAATGACGATCAACATTCATCTAATGAACACAGTGTTCCATCCAAGAGGATAGTGTTCGATAATGAACCGCGTACCAAGTCCTGTACCTACAAATATTTTGTTTCCTGCACACCCCGGGATTTCACTGGGGAGAAAGGGGCAATTGATTGTATGGTCTGGTTGGATGAAATGGACACAGTTGTCGATATCAGAGGTTGTGCTGAGAGGGATGTAGTGAAGTATGTATCCCAATCATTCAAGGGAGAGGCGCTAGCGTGGTGGAAGGCTCTCATTCAAGCTGTTGGGAAGATCCCACTTACAACATGTCATGGGAACAGTTTGTTGCTCTCATTATGGAGAACTACTGCCCTCAACACGAGGTCGAAAGAATCGAATCAGATTTCTTATCATTGGTGATGACAAACTTAGATTGTCAAGCATACCTCACCCGTTTCAATACCCTGTCCAGACTGGTTCCTTACCTAGTAACACCAAAACCCAAGAGAATTGCTCGCTTCATCGGGGGTTTAGCCCCAGAAATCAAAGCCAGTGTTAAGGCTTCAAGACCTACTACATTCAGGTCAGCGGCAGATCTGTCGCTATCTCTCACACTCGATGTGGTCAGAAAACAAGGCTGCCGAAGCCTCTGAAGATGGAAAGCGTAAAAGGGAGGATGAGAATTCTCATCGCTCCGATAGGAAGAGGAATTCTGAAGATAAGAAGAGTTCCGGGTTTAAGAGAGACAGCCAGCAGTCGGGAGAGAAGACCAGGTGCGAAACCTGTAGGAAATACCATCTTGGGAAATGCAGATTTGAGTCTCAGCCTCTACCGTGTGGAATTTGCAAGTCTAAGGAACATAAAACCCTGGATTGCAAGAAGTTGAAAGATGCAACCTGTTATGGTTGCAACGAGAAGGGGCATATCAAAACCAACTGCCCTAGGAATCAGATGAACGCTTAAGAGATGGTGCAGAATAATAACTATATAACAGTACCTTTCCATAACAAGCAGTTTATGCAGAAATTTATTTGATACTGGCACATATGATTCTATAATGAATGATAAATGTGGAGAACTGTTTTCTCCGCCTGATTAAGACTCCGGTCATTTAATGCGAGGTAGAAAGTGACCGGTGATACTTTAGAAAATGCACCAACAAATCCTAGATTGATATTTTATATCTATTAGGAATCGCTCTTTTCTGATACCCTTATGGCAAACTTTCAAGCTAACTAAATTCATCAGTATAATAAAGACAGATGTGACTTTTTAATCCCCTGTCAAAAAGGTGATGGACTAGGTCCAACCCTTAAATGCCATTGATGGTCTTTTATGACTGTAACACCCCAAAACCCGAATGTTTATATTCGTTAAATGTTCTAATATGGTACATCAAGAAATAAATAACTAGGTTATTTATCCTAGTTAAAAGTATGGTAGAAACAAATAAAGGATGAAAGTTGTGTCAATTTTATTTAGTGACAAACTTGAGGGGCTAAAGTGGGGCAAAATGAAAGTTGAAATTATTAATAAAAAAAAAATATATACCCACATACACACACACAATCGTGTGTTCTAGAACGAGCAGGAGCTCCATGAGCTCCAAAACCCTAAACATGGAAGATCATCAAATTGGATGGCTAAATGAGGTTTAAATTCATAACTGAGCATGAATTAATGATCACCTTCACAAGGGGATCGTAAGGTATGTCTTAGATTCTAGATTGGTGATGATGCACGAAATGGGTTATGTTGTAAATCACGAATTTGTATGAAATTGAGCATGAGTATGAGTTAGATTCGTCATTTGGAACATGGATTATGCATGAATTAGGTTAATTTGATGTTTAAGGGTGAAACCCATTTGTTATGGTGAAGATGATGACATGGGTAAATCATCTATGTCTAATTCTTGCTTAATGTTGATGTATTTTGATGTGTATGGTAGATTCTTGTTAGAGGAATTGAAAGAGATGTGATATTAATATGTTTGATGTTTATTCATGAATGATTTATGTTGATTAGAAGGAGGAATTTGATGAATTATGTATGAAATTAGAAGGATATGCATGAACTAGTTGTACACTACGCTTAGGGGGTAGTACACACGTTAAAAGTATGATGAACTTATGATGAATTTGAGATTTGATCACTTGTAGGTGATTAACAAAGTTGTTATGAAGTGGGTTTTGATGATATGATAAGAAATGATGAATTAGTAGTTGGTTTTGATGAGTTATGTATGAGTTTAGAAGATTTGAGCATGAAATAGTTGTACGTTATGCTTAAAAGGTAGTACTTGCATCAAGTGTATGATGAAATGTATATATAGTGTCACCCGTATAATCGAATATGATGTCACGAGTATATGATGATAAGTCGATGGTTAAATATGGTATATAGTTGACTTTCAAAAGTCAACTAAGCATAAGAAACATGAATTGACACGTGGTCGTACATGCAGGATTATAGGAATTCGTATGGTACATGTTATGTCAATATGCGTTGTTTGTGATTATATGATGAATTACATGAGTTTATACGGATATGAATATAATAATATGAGTTATGTATGTTAGAAATGACTAATGAAAGTTAAGGGTGAAATATGCGATTGATATGATTGTTAACATGTACGAATGCATATGCTAATAGGAGCGTGATCTTGATGAAAAGAGAGTATAGGAATCATGTCAAGACGGACGCAAGCATGAAAGGATAACGGGTCAAGAAAAGGCGAGGAATCGGATATGAGCACGGACGCATAAGGTAAGTGATTTCCGTAATCACTTCTTAGTTCAAGTAAGTAATAAAGTGTTATGATTAATTAAACATGAAGTTTGAGGTCAATTATGTGCTAAAGTCTTTCGTCGTAAATGATGGGATTAAAGTTGACCAAAATGCCCTTGATGGGTATTTTGGGGTAAACGATCTTAAAAGTAGTTAGAAACAAGTTATTCGATTAGCGTAATGTTTTGGACAAGTATGGAAGTGGGGTTGATGGTTTGGTTAGTCGTAGACTAATTAATGCGCGAATACCCTTAACGGGTCAAAAATAAGCATATGAACGATAAGGTGTTAAGAGGATGCAAGACGTCCAAGAATTTGGTAATTTATGATAAGACGTCACTTATATTATTATGTTTATAAGAGATTTTGGTAAAACGAACAAGTTATGTTGACGTATGCATGAACGGGTTGAAAAGTGGTAAAAGGGTAATAAGCCGAAGAGTTAAAAGTCGGGATTTTATATTAAGTCGGGTGTTGGATTTTAGTTCCATTAGATGGTGAATTAAATTACGGTCGCGTAGGAAAAAGAATCGCGTAAAACGGAGCTATAACGAAGAAGTTATGGCCGTTTCCGTGAAATCAGATCGTGCTGGAAATCTGCAGCACAGCTGCAGCATCATTCTGTCAAAATTGAGGCAGTAGCGTAGCGCGACTGCATAGGCTTGTAGCCGTCGCGCTACGCGACTGCGTATGTTATTCCGAAATTTTGTTTTCGTGTCCCGTTTTGTCTTAGGAACTCGTTTAAACGCGTTTTAAGTCGCGTATGACTAGTTTAACTCATGTTTTATGACCTTTATGGTAAGCGTATGTGTGGATAGGTATGTATGGAGGTTGTGTATCACTTTACACGTATGTAGGAGTGTATGTAAGCGTGTATGCGCGAATGTATGTAAGATTATGGTGTGTAAGCGAGAACATAAGGATATATATGAAGGCGTATGTGACTAGACAAGTATGAGTCGGGTATATTGCAATGATTGATTGGAAATATAAATGTAAGCACGTATGTAGGTGCTATGTATGTGTGTTGTTAAGTATAGGTGTACGTATGTAAGGGTGTATGTAGATAGTATGTATAAGTAGTCAAGGGAGTATGTACGAAGGTATGCACGTATGTAAGTTGTGAGAAAGTATGGAATAAGTATGTATGCATGTATGTAATTATGTATGTGTGTTGGTATGCAAGTATGTATGTAGGTTTGTATGTAACCATGTATGTAGGTATGTACGTATGTATGTAGGCATGTAAGAATGTATGTATGTATGTATGAATGGATGTGTTTAGGTATGCACGTACGCATGTATGTAGGTACACAGGGATGTATGTAGCTATGTGTGACCGTAAGTTTACGTATAGGTTGTATGAAAGTACGTACGCATGTATTCAATGAAATTGAGCACTAACGATAATAACATCGTGCCTGGTGATGAAGTGTAACGCAGGAATGTCAAAGAAGTCTCACTACGGATCTTATGATTAGAAGAAAGACGGGATGTAAAGAGTTAATGAAATGAAAAGTAAATGTGAATAAGTCTTGTATGCTTATGATACGTACTAATATATGAATTTTATGTGGTGAGCGCAGGTAGTACAAGCCATGAGGATTACTAAA
Organism: Helianthus tuberosus; assembly: GCA_030545235.1. NCBI lineage: Eukaryota > Viridiplantae > Streptophyta > Magnoliopsida > Asterales > Asteraceae > Helianthus > Helianthus tuberosus. Next base: position 15,176 of record JARYGA010048852.1, on the reverse strand, counting down.
GAGTAGAGATCGAAGATCGAGTCACAAGACGGATTGTACGGGAATGTTTAAACATGCAATTTAGTGTCGATAAGTTATGTTCTTATATTATAAAATGAATTTTTAGAATGTTAGGATGTATATCATGAAAGAAATTTTAAAGCTCGAAATTCCGCTGCGTCTTTTTAAGATTAAACGTGTTAGGGTGTAACAAGTTGGTATCAGAGCCCTGGTTTGAGAGAATCAAGTGTAAGAAGGTAAGTGCTTGAACTCAAACCTGTGTGCTCTTGTGATAAGAAACCCGTACAATCCAAGACTCGGTCAAGATCCAAAGGTAAAAGAGAATGTAAGTATGTACTTATGTATACGCATAAAGAAACTGACGGTTTTGTATATGCAAGGTAAGTATAAGCGTTTGAAGAGGATGATCCGCGAGTGCGGTTAAGTACCGACACCAAGGCATGAAATAAGATAAAGTTGAACCCAGGTACGTAAATTTAATATGTCGGTATATGAAATGGTAAAATGCATTAAGGGAAGAAAAATGCTAAATGAAGGACCATGATGGTATAGTAAACATGTTTTGAAAAATGATACACGTGCCGAAACCAAATTCTTCGGACATAAGGTGACAATTACACGAAGACACGAAACTAGTATGGGGATTGTGTACCTGGCCAGTACACGTGAAGCATATGACGTTCGTGGGACCGTGATAATTGATACAGGTATGTCCGCTAGAAGTAAGTAGTAGGTGGACGTGAGGGTGAAGAGAAATGTAAGACTCTCAAGAATGAGAGTATGATATGCTATGCTAGAATCCGCGAGACGGATTCGAAACATGATATGCTATGCTAGAATCCGCGAGACGGATTCGAAATATGATATGCTATGCTAGAATCCGCGAGACGGATTCGAAACATGATATGCTATGCTAGAATCCGCGAGACGGATTCGAAATATGATATGCTATGCTAGAATCCGCGAGACGGATTCGAAAGATGATATGCTATGCTAGAATCCGCGAGACGGATTCGAAACATGAAATGCTATGCTAGAATCCGCGAGACGGATTCGAAACATGAAATGCTATGCTAGAATCCGCGAGACGGATTCGAAACATGAAATGCTATGCTAGAATCCGCGAGACGGATTCGAAACATGAAATGCTATGCTAGAATCCGCGAGACGAATTCGAAACATGAAAAGAAGTTAAAGTATAAATGAAATGTTTGAAACCGTTAGATGGATTCAAAACATAGAAGGTACGAAAGGTATGAGTAATGTGTTCGAATTCGTGAAACAGATTTAAGATATAAAAGACGGAACTAGCCTATATAAGAAAAAGTCAATAGCTTGACCATGTGTGCGTCAAACAAGTTATATAAGTAAATGTAAGGCAAATGAACAAAAGAATGATAGGAATGAAAATATCCGAATGTGTAAGTAACGTAAGGATATGTATGGTACAAAAGACTATAGAAATGTAGAACGATGTTAGCTACGGAGTTAAACACGTAGGTGTGACTATGAAATGGTAGTTTTGTTGTGATAACAAAACAAGGTTAAATGTTATGCAATGCGTCTATAGAATGAAATATTTAAGGATGAGGTGAAAGTACTAAATCCGTTATAAACGGATCATATAAGTGTAAGCATTATTATAAGTTTGAATAAATACGTATATTAACCTGTTATTGACGGGTCAGAGGAAATGAGAATGTTATATGAAAGCATGCCATGGAAAGTATAGACTTGTTAAGAAGAGGAAGCCAATTGATTGAATAATTATGAAATGAGATAGGATGATTACTTATAATTATGATGTGACTATGAAGTCGAACATAGATGTGTGCGTGCAAGGGAAATGAGAAAGGTTTCGGGGACGAAACCTTATTTAAGGGGGGTAGACTTGTAACACCCCAAAACCCGAATGTTTATATTCGTTAAATGTTCTAATATGGTACATCAAGAAATAAATAACTAGGTTATTTATCCTAGTTAAAAGTATGGTAGAAACAAATAAAGGATGAAAGTTGTGTCAATTTTATTTAGTGACAAACTTGAGGGGCTAAAGTGGGGCAAAATGAAAGTTGAAATTATTAATAAAAAAAAATATATACCCACATACACACACACAATCGTGTGTTCTAGAATGAGCAGGAGCTCCATGAGCTCCAAAACCCTAAACATGGAAGATCATCAAATTGGATGGCTAAATGAGGTTTAAATTCATAACCGAGCATGAATTAATGATCACCTTCACAAGGGGATCGTAAGGTATGTCTTAGATTCTAGATTGGTGATGATGCACGAAATGGGTTATGTTGTAAATCACGAATTTGTATGAAATTGAGCATGAGTATGAGTTAGATTCGTCATTTGGAACATGGATTATGCATGAATTAGGTTAATTTGATGTTTAAGGGTGAAACCCATTTGTTATGGTGAAGATGATGACATGGGTAAATCATCTATGTCTAATTCTTGCTTAATGTTGATGTATTTTGATGTGTATGGTAGATTCTTGTTAGAGGAATTGAAAGAGATGTGATATTAATATGTTTGATGTTTATGCATGAATGATTTATGTTGATTAGAAGGAGGAATTTGATGAATTATGTATGAAATTAGAAGGATATGCATGAACTAGTTGTACACTACGCTTAGGGGGTAGTACACACGTTAAAAGTATGATGAACTTATGATGAATTTGAGATTTGATCACTTGTAGGTGATTAACAAAGTTGTTATGAAGTGGGTTTTGATGATATGATAAGAAATGATGAATTAGTAGTTGGTTTTGATGAGTTATGTATGAGTTTAGAAGATTTGAGCATGAAATAGTTGTACGTTATGCTTAAAAGGTAGTACTTGCATCAAGTGTATGATGAAATGTATATATAGTGTCACCCGTATAATCGAATATGATGTCACGAGTATATGATGATAAGTCAATGGTTAAATATGGTATATAGTTGACTTTCAAAAGTCAACTAAGCATAAGAAACATGAATTGACACGTGGTCGTACATGCAGGATTATAGGAATTCGTATGGTACATGTTATGTCAATATGCGTTGTTTGTGATTATATGATGAATTACATGAGTTTATACGGATATGAATATAATAATATGAGTTATGTATGTTAGAAATGACTAATGAAAGTTAAGGGTGAAATATGCGATTGATATGATTGTTAACATGTACGAATGCATATGCTAATAGGAGCGTGATCTTGATGAAAAGAGAGTATAGGAATCATGTCAAGACGGACGCAAGCATGAAAGGATAACGGGTCAAGAAAAGGCGAGGAATCGGATATGAGCACGGACGCATAAGGTAAGTGATTTCCGTAATCACTTCTTAGTTCAAGTAAGTAATAAAGTGTTATGATTAATTAAACATGAAGTTTGAGGTCAATTATGTGCTAAAGTCTTTCGTCGTAAATGATGGGATTAAAGTTGACCAAAATGCCCTTGATGGGTATTTTGGGGTAAACGATCTTAAAAGTAGTTAGAAACAAGTTATTCGATTAGCGTAATGTTTTGGACAAGTATGGAAGTGGGGTTGATGGTTTGGTTAGTCGTAGACTAATTAATGCGCGAATACCCTTAACGGGTCAAAAATAAGCATATGAACGATAAGGTGTTAAGAGGATGCAAGACGTCCAAGAATTTGGTAATTTATGATAAGACGTCACTTATATTATTATGTTTATAAGAGATTTTGGTAAAACGAACAAGTTATGTTGACGTATGCATGAACGGGTTGAAAAGTGGTAAAAGGGTAATAAGCCGAAGAGTTAAAAGTCGGGATTTTATATTAAGTCGGGTGTTGGATTTTAGTTCCATTAGATGGAGAATTAAATTACGGTCGCGTAGGAAAAATAATCGCGTAAAACGGAGCTATAACGAAGAAGTTATGGCCGTTTCCTTGAAATCAGATCGTGCTGGAAATCTGCAGCACAGCTGCAGCATCATTCTGTTAAAATTGAGGCAGTAGCGTAGCGCGACTGCATAGGCTTGTAGCCGTCGCGCTACGCGACTGCGTATGTTATTCCGAAATTTTGTTTTCGTGTCCCGTTTTGTCTTAGGAACTCGTTTAAACGCGTTTTAAGTCGCGTATGACTAGTTTAACTCATGTTTTATGACCTTTATGGTAAGCGTATGTGTGGATAGGTATGTATGGAGGTTGTGTATCACTTTACACGTATGTAGGAGTGTATGTAAGCGTGTATGCGCGAATGTATGTAAGATTATGGTGTGTAAGCGAGAACATAAGGATATATATGAAGGCGTATGTGACTAGACAAGTATGAGTCGGGTATATTGCAATGATTGATTGGAAATATAAATGTAAGCACGTATGTAGGTGGTATGTATGTGTGTTGTTAAGTATAGGTGTACGTATGTAAGGGTGTATGTAGATAGTATGTATAAGTAGTCAAGGGAGTATGTACGAAGGTATGCACGTATGTAAGTTGTGAGAAAGTATGGAATAAGTATGTATGCATGTATGTAATTATGTATGTGTGTTGGTATGCAAGTATGTATGTAGGTTTGTATGTAACCATGTATGTAGGTACGTACGTATGTATGTAGGCATGTAAGAATGTATGTATGTATGTATGAATGGATGTGTTTAGGTATGCACGTACGCATGTATGTAGGTACACAGGGATGTATGTAGCTATGTGTGACCGTAAGTTTACGTATAGGTTGTATGAAAGTACGTACGCATGTATTCAATGAAATTGAGCACTAACGATAATAACATCGTGCCTGGTGATGAAGTGTAACGCAGGAATGTCAAAGAAGTCTCACTACGGATCTTATGATTAGAAGAAAGACGGGATGTAAAGAGTTAATGAAATGAAAAGTAAATGTGAATAAGTCTTGTATGCTTATGATACGTACTAATATATGAATTTTATGTGGTGAGCGCAGGTAGTACAAGCCATGAGGATTACTAAAGAGTAGAGATCGAAGATCGAGTCACAAGACGGATTGTACGGGAATGTTTAAACATGCAATTTAGTGTCGATAAGTTATGTTCTTATATTATAAAATGAATTTTTAGAATGTTAGGATGTATATCATGAAAGAAATTTTAAAGCTCGAAATTCCGCTGCGTCTTTTTAAGATTAAACGTGTTAGGGTGTAACAATGACCTAGGCAAAGTGATATTGGAATATTTTCAAAATAACGTTCATTAAGAATGTTAGTGCCTTATTGGCCGGTAAAGTTTGATGAAACCATGGTTAGTATATGTTAAGGCCATCAGGGTAATGAATAGCAGATGTTGGATTGCAACTAAGTAAATGATTCATCTGGTAATAGGAACTAAATCTCGAGTATGATAAACTCGGATAAGACAACCGTCAATCGCGCCATTGATGATGCGACGCATGCTATTGATACTACAATAGTAAACCGTAGAAAATTCTAATGTACCCTCTCTATAGATAAAGTACATCATCATATGAAATTGATATCTCTTTGATCTCTACTGATTTCGAATACCAAATGGTATGACAAAAGCGCTATATGAGGATTGGTGTATCTTAATAAGTTCCATAGATTGCTTCCATGCCTGATCAGTATGGAGGTTTAATGCATGGAACCACAAAGATATCCCAATGATCATATGGTACTAAAGTCAACTAATAGTATTCAAAAAAGATATCCAGAATGAAATTGCCTAAGTAAATGTTCCCAATTAAGGAATTCATGGACTAGTAACATAAAAGTTGTCACTTATTTGACACAAGCTATGATGGGTGAACTGGAGCCTGAGATATGGAAATCTCTGTAACCTCCTTGTATTTGATTGCCTTCTCCTAAGACTACCTTGTTTACCTCCCTAGAGGCAAGTAGAGTTAAGATTGACATCCCGCTTGGGTTAGAGTGTTGTGAAAAAATCCATATTGATTTTGGAATAATCGAAACCCTGATTAAGTAAGTTTTAAGACATAGGCTAATATAGCCTGACTCAAAGGTACTGAGGAAGGTTAAGCCCAATATGAGGCAGAAAATACTTCCTTTACTTTAACAAATCTCGAGGTCGAGATTTCTTTTAAGGGGGTGAGGATGTAACACCTCGAAAATTCGCGTCCTATAATGTATTGACACGTGTCATAAGTTGAACGTGTGAAATCATACTCTAAAAGGACTAAAGTTGACAAACATGAAAAGTATGTGAAAATACGAGTTCTAAATGTTGACAGTGAATAAATATATTGTACACTAACCCTACATGATGCTCATACCTTGAAACGAATAAATCATGGATCATACGAAACTAAATATGAAAGAAAGTGAGAGATTACAAACTACAGGGGTTAAATGTGTCAACATGTTAAATTTATACCTCTGAGTGACCTTTTGATAAACCCGAAGCTTTGTAATGGTTAATTATGCTCACTAGAATGTACGATATAAATTTCGTAAGGTTTCGTTATCGTATGAGAAAGTTATGATCAAATTCGTGTGCGAGGGGTTAAAGCGTCAACGTTGAAAGTTAGGACTTTTTCGGGTAACAATAAAGTTAACCGGGGATTTAACAAAGTGGGTATATGTCTTGAAGCCCTTATACATCAATTACGAGGGCTCAAAATGCAAGAAAATAAGGTCTAATCAAAGTTTGAAGAGCCAAGGACCAAAACTGCAATTTATAAAAGTTTTGTTGGATGACCCCATAGGCTCGCGTAGCGCGAGACCTCGCCTTCATGCCGTCGCGCTACGCGACGGCCCCAGCTGGACAGATTTTTGATTTTCTTGATCTCTTGTCTGCCATAGCCTTGTATCCTCCATTTAAACGACTTGCCTCTTCATGCTTGGCCCCTAAACAACCCCTAAACATCTAGGACACTTGTTGATCAGTTGTGCGCACTTGTAGACTTATGTGTCAACATATTGTGGTGTTTAAATCACTATATAAAGACCAAGAGTTGCAACCAAGTTCCTCACACCTTCATTTGCACTTCTGATCATTCTTGGAGCTCCCAAGCAGGCTCAAGTCTTCACAATTCATGCATAGGACTCTTGTAAGTATACTTGACCTTTCTTAATTAAGTTTTAGCTTAGTTTTAGCTTAAAAGTCAAACCGCCGTAATTAACGGATGACTCTAAGATTAATCACTAATGGTCCAGTGATTAGTCGAATCAAAAGTAGTTATAAGTTGGAAATTATGTGGGTAATAAACCCTCAAAAGGGTTCCCCCTGATTCCCACTCTAACTAGGTCTAATGTCGGGTCAAACTTGTTAAGAAAAAGTCAACAGGATCCTTAAAATCTAATTTATGCATAATTAGCAATGTAGAGCATATACAACCTGTTGGATAATTGTTATAACTTAGTAATTAGTGTAAGAACATGTCTAAACATGTTCAACCCGACAATTCTCTGTAAAGACCCGGTTCGGAACCGAAAGTCGCATAGTTTGACTTTCACTTTGACTTTCAGTTCTGACCCGTTTAAGCATGTCTTAGAAATTCCTTAGAGCTTCATTTGGACCAGGTTACATGCTAGTATAACCCTCTGTGATTATACACCTCGGTTCATTAGTTATCCGATTAATACGCATGATTCCGTTAATTGCTCATATGTTGACCATTATGCCCTTGTCACCTTAAAACGTGATTTTTGGAAATGTAAAAGAGTAGAAACCTTGATTACTAAATTATAAACTTGTATGCAAAGTTTGACATCAGTTTGAGGTATAGAATGAGAGTTATGCTCATTAGCGTAAAATGAAGGCTTTTTGTCACTTAAACGGCGTAATTAGCGTATAGCCTATTTAAACATACTTTTTGATATCAAACTTAATACCCAATGATGTATTATATTATGTTGGGATTTTTGAAGATTTTTAATTAATTTTAGGCTGAGCATAGCTAGTAGTCGTAGGCTTAATCCGGTAATTGTCGGTTTTGCCCTTACGGGCCATAAAATGAGTTTTACATATCTAAACGACTCCAAACCTTTTGCTACGGATTAGATATGTTAAATAAATTATTTTAAGTCTTCTGGAATAATAAAAATATCAGCTTTATGTATCAAACCCGTAAATGGCTTCTAATCGCCTTATTAAGCGTTTTTAGCGCATAGTATGTACTAAGACTATTTTTAAACATACAAGGGTGATACCTACTGATATGTAAGGAAAATTATAACATTTTAACAGTAAGCAAAAGTTGTTAAACTCAGACTTCAGTTTTGAGCTTTTCGGCTTATGTGAAATTACCAAAATACCCCTAAGGGGCATAGTTGGTTATAATTGATAAATTTCACATATATACTTTACCCTACTATTATAAATCAGTAAACTAAGTATTTTTTCTGATTATATCAGACCTGTAACTCAGGTTAACACTTAAACTCTTTTATAACCTTTAAAATGACCAAACTACCCCTACGGGGCATAGTTTGTGTTTAAACTCGTTTCGGGCATAATGAAAGACATCTTACTGATGTCACAACATATTTGAGGCATAAATTAACTTAGGAACCCTGTATATAGCTCTCATGAATACCCGTCACGCTTATTACGCGTACGGTTCGGTTTATGTAACAAGTTTACATAAATTAGCCGAAACGGGTCAAACCTTATTGGTTTTATCTCAAAATCCAGAATGTGTATGAAATACCCATATAAGACAAGTCTCTGAACATGTCGGGTTTAAATCACCTTCTATTCCGGTCTTCGCTTAATCGTGCGTACGAACCGTATCTTCCCGTAAGACTAACCGGTCTAAGCTTAGGCTTAATTAAAGACCCGTTAGCATTCTAATTAGTTATTTATACCATCATTCCAGACTAGATCCTTCCGGTAAATGGTACCTACGCTTACTTAAGTGAATACGGCTGAGTTATTAAATTCTTGCTATTTAAGACAGGAGCTAGCTCAGGTAAATACTCTTAACTTATTTTCCCTATACGGGCTTGGGATACGGTATAATGATACCACTTGGTCGGGTATTGAATGTTTAATCGGATTGTGATTAAATTATTGAGGTAACCCGGTTTAATCTGTATTGTTTGAAATAAAAGCCTTTAGGGGTTAATGACCATGTCCCGGATATCCCTGACATCATTGTATTATAAAATGGCCACGTCTTAAGCACGGGGTGTAGGCATACACCTGACAGTTGCTTAAGTAATAACGGTATCTCACTCTCTTGTGGGCCTATACTTGTGGCGTGTCTGTTAATCTGACTCGGTTTCTACATCGGGCCCTGAACGTACAACGAACATGTAAATCTGTATACAAGATTATAAATATGATTGTCCCAAGTTATAAAAGATTAATTTTGCCTCTGTGCATTTTAATCAAATTATAAAAGATATTTTGTGCCACGTGCATTCAAATCAATTTTCTTAAACTCTTTTCAAATGAGTCGGTTGAGTGTATTTACCAGTGAAAACTGACGTATTTTCCAAAAAGGTTAAGTGACAGGTACTGAACGTAATTGGCTGGAAGCTCAGGGCGCTAATAAGGAATCTTGCAAGTTCTAGGCGTCTAAAGTCTGTTGAACAAATTATATGTTTTAAGATCCGCCTGTGGATCCTTTACTTTCCGTTGTAATACTGGATATTACTTTATATTCGGAATATAATAATATTTATCTTTTGCTTCCGCTGTGCATTTATATATTGTGTTGTTTGACTATTATGTTGCCAACTACGTCACGATACTCCCCACCGGGCCCACCGGTGACACGTGGAAAGTCGGGGTGTGACAGGTTGGTATCAAAGCCAACATTGAGTGAATTAAACGCTAGCCTTTTGCGTTTAATCTCAGTTACACAATTGCACATTCTTGAGTCTAGACAAGAACATAGGACAAATTCCAATTTGTTTCATTGTCTTTTAATTACTTCCTTGATTATTTTTCTGATTAGCCTTTGCATGGGCAAGTCATTTTTATTAGAAGTCCCGTTTAGGACAACCATATACTTGTTTAAATTTTTAAAGGAACGATTATGTTTAAATTATCATTCCTATATTATAAGATCTACCATTATAATAAAATGGCAAAATCTAAAAAGGACAAGACCTAGCCACGTGTCATTTTAAGACCGGGCCAAGATGGTAGTTCCATGATTAGATTCAGATCCATATTTAACACCTCAATTTAGGATTGTTCTGCGTTAAATATTAATAAGAATCTTAAGTGTGAAACCTAGCCTTCGGGTCATTTTAAGGCCGGGTCATTTTAAGGTCGGGCCATGATGGTAATACATGTTTAGAAGATTCGAATCCCTGTTAACATCTGTAAATATGTTAACACTCCTGGCAGGTGTGATTCGTTAAAATCACACACGTCATTTTTATATATGGATTCTTTAAAAAGATCCCTAACCCAACTTAATGATCTCTGAATCATGGGTTTAGATCATCAATTAAGATGATCATACTTTGACCATACGTTGGAAAAAATAATGCCTACGGGCTATAATGTATTGTCCATTTGAGACATTGACATTTGATCCTTATGATTCCTTGTCTATGGTGGTGAGCTATGCTCAAGCCTATTAGTCTGTATGATCAATGCGATCCTGACTACTATCATCAAATGAAGATGATCATATTATAAACATCCCTTAAAAGGGAAATGCCTACGGGTAACCATAAGAGTCCTAAACTGGTTTCCTAAGTTAACATGCCTTAAATATGTTGTGATATCAGTAGGATACCTTTCATTATGCCCAAAACGAGTTTAACCTATAGTTAAGCCCCGTAGGGGTATTTTGGTCATTTTAAAGATTATAAAAGGGATTAATTAAGCTTCTGTGATTCCGGTCTGAATTAATCAGTAAAATGACTTATCTTAACAGGTCATATCAGTTGGTGTTAAGTCCTTTGTGATAAAATGGTTTTAAACCCTTACTATGCGTTTGATACGCTTATAAAGTCGTTTTAAGCGATTTACGGGTTAAAATAGGAATCTGAGTCTCCAGGTCAGTTCATAAGGTTCAAAACACTTCATTTATTATTTAAAATCAGTAGCAATTGGTTTGGTGTCAAAAGGATTTGTAAAACTCATTTTATGGCCTAAAAGGGTATATTCGGTATTCACCGAATCAAGGCACTAATCCTACCTTATGATCAGTTTAAAAATAATTAAAAATCTTCAAAAATCCCAAAATATTATATTACATCAGTGGGTAAAAGGTTTGGTGTCAAAAATTGGGTTTAGATAGGCTTTACGCTAATGACGCCGTTTAACTAATAAAAAGCTTTCTAATTACGTCATTGAGCATAACTCCTAATCTAGACCTCCAATTGACGTGAAAATTTACGGACATGCATATTAATCAGTAGCAAAGATTTTTGTCTTTTCGCATTTCCAAAATTCTCGTTTTATAGTCATAAGGGCATTATGGTCCATATTTAAGCAATTAACGGAAACGTCGGACAATTAGGGATTCGAGTGGTATAAACGCAGAGGGTTATACAATCATGTAACTAGGTCCTAATGGAAATTTAAGACATGTCTAAACCTATCAAAATTGGGTCAGAACCGAAGTCAAGGCAAAAGTCAAACTATGCGCCTTTCGGTTCCGAATCGATCCAAAACTGAAACATTGTCGGATCAAACATGTTTAGACTAGTCCTTATACATATTACTATGTTATACGAATGATAAAATAGGTTATACGCCTTTTAAATTGTTAATTGTGTATTAAATCGCAAATTACATTTCTGTTGACTTTTTATCATCACCTTTGACCCGACAAACGACCTAGTTAGGACGGGAATCAGTGAGTACCCTTTTAAGGGTTTATTACCCACATAATTACCTACTTAAAGGTACTTTTAATTCGAGATTTGACTGAGCCATTATTAATTAATCTCGAAGTCAAACCGTAATTACGACGTTTGACTTTTAGCTAAATAACTAAGCTAAACTCAAATCAAGAAGGTTAAGCATACTTACAAGTGTCTAATGATCGATTAGGAAGGCTTGGAAGGTGCTCTTGTGCTCCAGAAATGATCAGGAATGGATGGGGAATGAATGCAACCATGAAAGCCCTTTTTTATAGTAATTTTAATGGCTTGTAAACATGACAAATCACTCTACCAAGGGTCCTTGATCATCAACAGGTGTTCCTAGAGTCTAAAAACATGTAGGGGGCGCGCATGAATGAAGAAAATATCAATCAAATTCGGTTAAAAGCTTAAAACAGCCATCTGTCAGTTTTCTGGTCGCTGGGCAATCCCTTGCGCACCGTAAGGGATTTGCTTGCGGTGCGCAAGCCTTTAGCAGAAAACAAAAATTGTTGTTCGTTCAAGCTTTGAAAGGGCAAGTGGTGTATAACGATTCTTGGACGTGAATTATTCAGAATGGGGCCTCCTACAAAGTGCCTTGAACAGTTTAGACCCCTTTAATGCAGTACATTTGTCTTGGACATTATCAAAAAGTCGTAAACGAAGGGTTGTCATGTTTTTTCTTCGTAGGATCCCACTTATGAAAATATGGATCCATTATTGTTAGTATTTACCGGGTTTTAGAATATCAGATGTTTTCAATAATTCATGGTCTTGGGATTTATAATTTGGTCGTTCAGAGGTATTTTAATTAAAATGTCGACGCTTTAAATCCTACCATACATCTTTGACTAGACCCGGGTTTCTAACATTTTTGTCTTGTATGCCACGTGTCATTATTTTATTACACACGAATTTTCGAGGTGTTACATCCTCACCCCATTAAAAGAAATCTCAACCTCGAGATTTACTAAAATAAATTAGGGTATTTTTCTTTCATTGTGGACTCCACCTCCCACGTGTATTCAGGACCTCTACGGGCTTCCCATTTGACCTTTACAATTGGTACATGCTTCCTTCGAAGCTTCTTAACCTGTCTATCCTCAATCGACACAGGTTTTTCAACATACTTCAAGCTCTCATCGATGTGTACATTTGTATGTGATATGACTAGTGATTCATCAGCTAGACACTTCTCTAGATTGCAGATGTGGAATACATTATGAACACCACTGAGCTCTTCAGGCAAATTTAACTTGTAAGCCACTGATCCGACACATTCGATAATCTCGAATGGTCCTATGTATCTGGGGCTTAACTTGCCTTTCTTGCCAAAACGCATCATTCCCTTCCAGGGTGATACTTTAAGCAACACTTTGTCCCCTACCTCGAATTTCCGAGGTTTACGCTTTGGATCTGCGTAACTCTTCTGCCTATCTCGGGCAGCTTTGAGACGGTCACGAATCTGGACAATCTTGTCCGTCGTTTCAAAGACTATCTCCGGTCCTGATAATTGGACATCTCCAACTTCCGCCCAACAAACGGGCGTTCTGCACTTTCTACCGTACTAGGCCTCGAAGGGTGCAACCTTGATGCTTGTATGGTAGTTATTGTTATAGGGGAACTCGACTAATGGCAAGTGGTTATCCCAGCTACCACCTAAGTCGATCACGCATGCTCGAAGCATGTCTTCCAATGTTTGTGTTGTACGCTCACTCTGCCCGTCCGTCTAAGGATGGTAAGCCGTACTGAAATTTAAGCGCGTGCCCAAAGATTGTTGAAAACTCTTCCAAAAATGTGACGTGTATCTAGTATCTCTATCAGAGATAATAGACACTGGTATGTTGTGTAGAGCTACAATCTTATCTACGTATAGTTGGGCTAACATGTCGGAGCTATACGTCTCCTTAATGGGTAGGAAATGTGCTGACTTAGTCAGTCTATTAACGATCACCCATATAGTGTCATTTCCTTTCCTTGTTCTTGGCAACTTGGTGATGAAATCCATCGTCACCATCTCCCACTTCCATGTGGGAAGTTCAGGCTGTTGTAGCAAACCTGACGGCTTTTGATGTTCTGCTTTGACTTTCGCACATGTCAAGCATTTTGCTACATAGGCAGCTACAGACTTCTTCAAGCCTATCCACCAAAAATTTGCCCTTAGATCCTGGTACATCTTATCAGCTCCACGATGAACGGAATATTTAGAGCTATGGGCTTCCTGGAGGATAACATCCCGAAGTCCTCCATGTATAGGAACCCATATTCATCCATTTAATCTCAGAATTCCGTCCTTGCCCTGAGATAACTGTTCTTCGGTTACCCCAAGCTTTTCATTAGGGTAGTTAGCTTCCAACACAGCTTCTTTCTGTGCAGCTAACAACCTTTCATTCAAGTTATTCCTAACCTCAATGCTCTTGGCATTGATTCTTATCGGTTTCACTTTTTCCTTCCGACTCAAGGCATCGGCGACTACATTCGCCTTGCCGGGATGGTATCTTATTTCACAATCGTAATCATTCAGAGTTTCCATCCAACGGCGTTGCCTCATGTTCAAGTCCTTCTGATTGAACAGATGTTGAAGGCTCTTGTGATCAGAATAGATCACACATTTGATTCCATATAAGTAGTGCCTCCAAAGTTTTAGTGCGAATACAACGGCACCCAACTCCAAGTCATGGGTGGTGTAATTCTTTTCATGCACCTTTAACTGGCGTGAAGCATAGGCAATGACTTTGCCTTTCTGCATAAGCACACATCCCATCCCGGTGTGTGATGCATCATAATAAACTACAAATTCCTCGATTCCATCAGGCAATGTCAGTACTGGAGCATTGCTCAACTTTTGTTTCAGCATATCGAAGGATTCCTGCTGCTTAGGACCCCAATCAAACTTAATCTTCTTACGCGTCAGCGAAGTCAGGGGTGCAGCAATCCTTGAGAAGTTTTCAATGAATCGACTATAGTATCCTGCCAAACCTAGGAAGCTACGAATTTCTATAGGCGTCTTTGGCTCTTGCCAATTCATGACAGCTTCAACTTTAGCGGGATCTACTTGGATACCACGCTCACTAACAACATGTCCAAGAAATTGGACTTCTCGAAGCCAGAATTCACACTTTGAGAACTTGGCATAGAGCTTTTCTTTATGAAGTAGTTCCAGAATGCTGTGAAGATGCTTCTCATGGTCAGCTTGGTTCTTCGAGTAGATGAGAATGTCGTCGATGAAAATGATGACGAATTTATCTAAGTATGGCTTGCAAACGCGATTCATGAGATCCATGAACGCGGTAGGTGCATTAGTGAGCCCAAAAGGCATCACTAGGAACTCGTAATGACCATAACGAGTCCTAAATGCAGTCTTGTGTACGTCTTCATCTCTAACCTTCAGTTGGTGATAGCCTGACCTTAAGTCAATCTT
>JARYGA010048851.1:0-30994 GCA_030545235.1 Helianthus tuberosus | reverse complement strand
TGACATTGAGCAACGATGATCGGGATTGCAGCAGTCATTTGCTGTGTAATGACAGCTGCCAGCTCGTCAACAGATACTGGATTTTCGTGTCGTGGAGGCATTCTAAAAGAGGAGAACATGAAAGGAAACGAGTGAGAGAATTAGACGAAATGAATGAGATGAAACAAATCTGATGAAAGCAAGGATAGTGGTCATTTGTTTGTTACTACGAAGCAACAAACGACCTCGGTGATTTATCAAAGTAAATAGGTCAAAAATAATGTATCGCGAAGACATGCTCGCCTATAAGTGAACACTCATCCCAAGAATTCCCAGGTAAGCACAACTGGTCTCGCGTCTGGTTGAGATGTATACGAAGTGCTTGCCTAGACAGAAAACTCAGAATACAGGCATTCACCCTTCCAGTTTGCACGTGTTCACATTATTTAAAACCCAAAACCTTGACGAGAATTTTGAAAACTCAAAGGGGTTCAAAACCTTACAATAGAGGGTTCAAAACCTTGTAATAAATCATCCTAGAACAGATGATTAGTTTTCAAAGCGGTTTTGAAATTTATGTTCTTGTTGTGGTCGTCGCCTAAGGATAGGTGACGGTATTGTTTTATGACTAAACGCAAGTAAACTCGCGTTAGGGTCCTAAGAAAGTTATAGACTAGGTTAAAGCATTACTAATAACCTAATTCCCTATAACCATTGGCTCTGATACCATCTTTTCTGTCACACCCCGACCACGTAGAACATACAAAACGTGGCGGAAACATCGGGGAGTGTTGTAACAGAATTAATTGTTTCAAATCCATGGCAATTGAAGTTTCGTTTTATTGATTAAAGGTGTTACAATGTCTTAACAAACAAAGAAATACAACATAATTAACTAGTCTTGCATCTTTTATTGTCACTAAAGCCCAAGTCTGCCTATGTGTATCTTGATCATCTTATGCAACAGCTCCTGAAAAGCACATGTGAAAATAGGTACGTCAGCATAAAAATGCCTGTGAGATACATAGGTTTTGTGAAAATAGGTTTCATGACTTATGTTTGAGAAAATGTTTAGTCATGAACCTTGTTATTTGCTTTGTTTTGTAAATCATTTGAAAAACAATGAGTTCAGATGATATGTATAAATAAGTGAATAATGTATGGTTAAATGAATAACCATTGTAAACTGAGTTTGTATAAGATAAGTTATTTGTAAAACAATGTATTGTGAAAAGTATGTTATTTGTATAAAATGTTATATGTATTAAACTGAAATGATTCAAATAACGCTACGATATGTAATACCATACAAACACTTATATATAGGAAGTACCAGCGGCGTATCCACCATGCTTGTATCATATTACACACACATCGTTACTTAATCACTTAATCAAACCAAACCAAACAATGTAAAATGTCTATGTTTAAATCAATTGTCAAATGTATTGAATAATATGTCAAAGTATTCATGTCAAGATGTAAATCATGTCAAAATGTCTATGTCAAATATCCATGTCAAATGTCTATGTCAAATATCCATGTCAAATGTCTATGTCAAATATCCATGTCAAATGTCTATGTCAAATATCCATGTATGGCAAGTGAAATGTCTCAACTAAACCATATGCACAAAAACAAAGTATTGAAGTAAAACTTGGTTTAAATCAAAGTTATGTTTTGTGGGAAATACATGAATAATGTCAATCATGTTAAAATGTCTATGTCGAAATGTCTATGTCAAATGTCTATGTCAAAATGTCATGTAAAACGATGTACTAAGTAATGCACACAATGGCAATACATAGCATGAAATGTAATGAAATCATGTACTATAATGTACTAACGAACATAGCAGTATATGATGTGAAAACAGGAAAGCAGGAAAGTAACAAGTAGGCACATGTGTTCCACCCCAAAACAGTTTGGAAAACAGTAAAAGAGGGGTCTATGTACTCACTTGAGATTGCTCAGAAGTCCTAGGATAACCACCAAGCAAAGCTAGAGATCGCGGAATATCAAACGGCACCTAATATAGGTAACTACATTAATAAACCGGACCTAAATCGGAAGACTGGGTAGCATGAGGGTTTGTAAACCAAATGAGTGTAGGAACTCATGTGATATGGTTAATCAAAGCCTACATACTAAATGAAACTTAACCTAAGTGTCTACGACCCATTACGACCCGTTTAGGTAGCTTATGCTACTTTAACGCGTCGTTCGCATGAAACGCGTTCGGACCGCCTAACTAGCCCTATGACAAGTGTTATATGCCTAAACATATTACATAATCAGTTATGTGACAAAGGTTTAGGTTACATATGCTTAATTACCAATTATACATGAAAAGGGTATTCTGGTAATTTACCTAAGGCATATAAACTACCTATCATACAACTACTTAAACGATGCGACCATAGGGTATAACCTCGGAAGGTTATTCCCTACCTACTATGGTCACCTAATGTGTTTGGTCGGATCCTAATGATCGACCAAATGGGTCGGGTTCGAGGTATAAGCGATTCATTAGATCGCTTACCCTACGACCCTAGACAACGTGGTAATCAGTGGGCATAGTCCCAAGGGACTATGACCAACGTGATTACACTCACGTTGCGAAGTTCAAAAGAACTTCGCATTGACCATTACTGGTCAACGCTGAAAGTCAAACAAAGTTTGACTTTCGGACTCGAAAAGCAATAAAATAAGGAAAAGAACGAAAGAATACTTACGAAGGGTTCCCGAATGCTAATCCCGATTCAAGAATCTCAGGTATGAAACAATGGTTTCAACTTAGAGGTTCTCAAATCAGAATTCTAGTGATTTTAGCAATGGGGGGTATGGGGTATTTATAGGAATACCCGAACCGTTAAGATCGTTTCATGGAAAACGTGCCTTAATCCCATCTGTACATGTGTTGCAAAGTTATGGTGTTTAGGTGCTTAAATTCCATCCATACATGTGTTGCAAAGTTATGGTGCCTAAATTCCATCCTTATCCGCTGACTAAGCATGTTAGAATGTGTGGTTGTGAATTAAACAACGGCTAATACATCGAATCTGGTCCCGAAAATCCAAAACTGAGTTTTCTGCATGTTTTCTGTCCAGCATAGGCAGTCGCGTAGCGCTACTGCCAAGGCATTAGGCAGTTGCGCTACGCTAGCACCCTCCTGTTTCAGAAATCTTTCAAAAGTGGCAGGAATGGTCCCTGCACGTGTTTAAGGCCTTTTTCGATGCGTTTGAACCACGTTAACCTCATTTCAAGGCTCTAAAATGAAGTTAAAGTATAGGGAACTCAAAACATGCTCAAAAATATCTCGGATGTCGGTTCGTTTGGTCGTACGAACGCGATGTTCGCTTAATTACGACGGAATGCGCATAAGCGCGAAAAACGATCCAAACGACGTGACGAATGGATTTTTCTTATGCTGAACACTAAAATAAAATATTTTAGTGCTTGCATAAATTTTTGGATGTCCGGATGTATTCAGAACGTAAGTTATGCGCGAAAATGCAAACTTGTGCACTTTTTGACACTTTTAGTCCCTGAATGACACAAAAGTTTATTTTAGCATACCGAACACCTCAAAGCCTATTTCTAAGCTATGTGAAGGATATTTATGGTATGTTTAACTTATGGTCATGCTCCGGAATGTCTGTTACAGTTCAAATTGGCATACTTTCGCAGTTTGTCAACTTTAGTACCTGTAAGCGATTAAACTTTGATTTCACCACACCAAACCTTCCAAAACTTATATATAAGTTATGTAAAGGTTATTTAAGGTATGTTAAGCCTATTTCACTATTCAGGAGTGTTCGTTGCATTAAACTGGCTATATTTACGCGTCAGTGCGCGTATAACCTTCCAGAAAGCGATTTAGAGCTTGAAATCGGACAAGAGTTGATATGTGCAATCGATACACATATTTTTACAAATCCCAAGTATGAAATACAATATTTCATTGGTTTGGCATTTGTTTGATGGTCGCAGTGACACGGGTGTCACAATATGACCTCTGGTTTGGCAGTTATAGCATCTCCTCGTCTCAAACCACTGATTTTGGCAGTTAACAGCAATGTGTCCTTGATAGCCGCATCTGTAACACACTCTGTTATCGTACCAATCACCATTTTCAGTCCAAACATTTAGATCAAAGCACTGTTTGGCTTGGTGATAATTATCACTCCTCTTGAAAACTAGATTTGGCTTTGAAGCACTGTGGTCAAACCTGCACCACTCATTACCAACTGTTTTTAAATTTTGGTTTTCAACTTTTTGTGATTTTTTATAACGATTGGATGATTGAGCTGATGAGCTTTTATTTTCTTTTTGAAGATTTTTCGGCTTTTTATCTTTTTGTTTTTGTTCCACATTCCTCTTTACAGGTTTTTGCGTTGAGCATTCACCCTTTTCAGTAGAATGTAGACCAGTTTCTTGAAACATTTCATTCAATTTCAAAAATATTTTTCTTTTTTCATTTTCATCATCAGTTTTCTCATCACAATCTTCAACTTTGTCTTTGTCAAAGTTTGTTACATTGTCACTTATTGGAACTGAATTGATCGGTTTTGGACATGGATAATCTGGTGTTGATGACAAAATCTCAAAACCTTTCAATTTCTCTTCAAGCTCTTTGATTTTAATCCTAGCTTTTTCAGCTTCTTTTTCAAGTCGAATAATTGTCTGAAGATGAGAATTTGTTACTTTTTGTTTTTCAATGTTATTCTTGCTAAAAACAGATCTCCCATCTTCAAGAATTTTTATTTGACTTTGAAATTCCTTTTCAATTTTTGATTTTTCATTTTCAAAACTTTTAATTTTATCTTCAAAAATTTTTCCATTTTCTTTCAACTTCTTGTTTTCTGATGTCAAACTGTTCAAGTCATTTAACAGTTTAACATTTTCAGATTTTTGCTTCTCACAAATTTCCTGCAAAATAAGAATCCGTTTAACATCAGCTTGCTTCCCATCCTTCAACTTGTTGACTTCCAAAGTCAAACTTTCGGCATCTTTCAAGAGTTTTCCATTGTCAGCTTCAAGTTTATCACATTTAGAACACACTGATGCAGAACTTGAAGATTCATTCTTCACAAATTCTTCAGTCTTTGAGATTTCCTTTTTCTCTGTCTTGTATGTTCCTGCACAAAAAATTTTAACGAAATCAAGAGGATTCATATTCTCATCAATATAACAACCCCTCTTCATATCGTAAATTAGATTACTTTTTGCAGCAAGACATACATTAACTCTTCTTTTCATTTCAAGAATCACATCTAAATCCATTTTCATCAAAATATTTTTTGTTTCATTTATCAATTCTTTCTTTTTATTGTCACTTTCATACTCAAAATCTTTAAGTTTGTTGATGAACCCTTTTAGATACAGCTTTGAAAAACTAGAATCTTTCTTTAAGTTTTTCAAACATTCATCCCATTCGATAGGTAATGCATCAGCAAACTTTGATACTTTTTCAGTATCTGACAGTCTTATCTCATGTTCTTTCAAATGTTCAATTAAGACTGTATATCGGTTTGCTAGATCATCCAAATTTTCATTTTTCAAACACACAAAGTATTTAAATCTTTTCTCCCAACCAACCTTCTTCACATTACTATAACTATCATCTATATATCCTCTATGCCAATCGTTGAATCTTTCGAAATAATAATTTTCTTGTTCATCAAACATTTTTTTTCAACTTTCAAGAACAACTCTAGCTAACAACAATATTATCTCAACAAACTGATTGGGCCTAGAAACTCATTAAACCGAAATATGATTGGGCCGTGATTTTAGATGCAATATCACATGAGAAACAGATCAAATTTTTTAAACTAACCGACAACTACAAGTATTAAGATCAGATGATTGGACCACAATCCCACTATGTCCACAACAATTCAATTAATCATCAATTCTCATTGGATTACACTTAGATCACATGCAATGTCAGATTTTATTGAATTAAAAAAAACACATGCAAGCTACCTTGGGCCACTAGATATTAGTCCTCACAAATACACATGGGCTGATCAATATTAATACTTAAAACAAATCGATTAGTCCTCAATGATAACTCCACATGCAAACCTGAAAACTTTCTTCAAAGTTTAATGTTTCATACAAAACGATGTACTATCACGTGAAACACTGAACCACTTTCAAACTAGATGGCTAGCTTCAAACGGGATGGACAGTTTCAAACGGTCACGATGGCAACTTTCAAACGGGTGACACCTCCAAACTGGAGGTGTATCCTTCAAACTAGAGGTTCAAACAGGACCCCCCTTTTCAAACGGTATGGTGTTGTTTTCAAACGGGATGGGTCAATTTCAAACGGTCATGACCAGTTTCAAACGGTAGGTTCAGGTTACGTTCAAACGGTCACCAATTTTCAAGCCATTTTTACCAGTTTTACTTCGAGTTTTGATCTGATATTCTCAAGGGTTTGTTAAAACACAATTACGCACACATTGTGAAAGTTTTAGCCGATTTTAACCGTGAAAAGTATCAATTTTGTGAAAGAAGGTGTAGAAAATCAGAATTTGCTAGCGAAAACGAGCTAAACGGTAAGAACTCTTCCTCCTGAGCTCTGATACCACATGAAGGATCGTAAAATGACCTAACGAGTCGATCAGAAGAGTGCTCAGACTGAATCAGAGGCGGAATTCATTGATTCGGTCTTCGTTTAGCTTGTATTCACTAATAAATGTCTTGTTTATTGATCTTGAAGAATTTACAGTACAGAGACACTTCGACAGGGCTTCGCCGTCGGAATCTGAAAGTTACAAATGGTGAAAGTTTGAAGGGTATTTATAGGAGAGACCCTGACCGTTTGAAGGTGGCATGTCACCCTTCAAACGGTCACCTCTTCAAACGGTCACCCTCAAACTAACACCTTCAAACGGACAACATATTCAAACGGTTACATCATAAATTTCATATTTCATATACAATCTGACTTCTGATTTGTCTTCATGTGATGATGCTTCCATGATGCAATGGATGATGTCATCTGTATGATGTCATCCGATGATGTCATATTTATGATGTCACACTTGTTTAAATCCGCAACGAATCCAAGACTCGATATAAGACGAAGACGACAGATGTATGCACCAAAAATAGTCCTAGCAGTCTCAATCAATGTACGTTTTTTACGTTCAGCGACGCCGTTCTGTTGAGGAGTGTAAGCCGCACTAAATTCATGAAGAATACCTTTTGATGTGCAAAACTCCGCCATGGCACGATTCTTAAATTCTATACCATTGTCGCTGCGTATTCGTCTAACCTTCAACTTATACAAATTCTCAATCAGAATGATCAAGTTTTTGATAATACTGAAAGTTGCACTCTTGTGAGCCATAAACGCCACCCAAGAAAATCTTGAATAATCATCAGTTAGTTATTACGAGGCAGTATTGATCATTCCTAATTCTTTTGTGCTTGACAGGACCGAACAAATCCATATGCAAACGTTCAAGAGGAACTGCCACCGTGTTGATCTTCTTTGTCGGATGTCGCTTCTTAGTTTGCTTTCCTTTTTGGCATGAAACACAGACGTCTTGAAGATGGAATTTTTTAAGAAGAACACCATTCACTAATTCATTCGACACCAAATGATTCATTTTCCGTAAGTGAATGTGACCCATAAATCTGTGCCAAGAGATTGAGTCTTTTTCAGTGGCTTTTGTAATAAAACAAGTTGCTTGTGCAGTCGTTGTTATTGCTTGGCTCATATCAAGGACATATAAATCGTTTATCCTTGGAGCTGATAAGAGAATCCATTCTTTTGGAATCTTGAAGCCAGGTTTCAGCACGTAACACCCATTTGCATCAAAGTGAACTGAAAACTGCTTATCACAGATTTGTGAAATGCTGAGAAGATTGTGATCAAGCTGTTGTACAAAGTTGATCTTGTCAAAACTTACAACCCCGTTAGATACCATTCCTTCTCCTGTAATATATCCTCCTTTATCTCCAGCAAAAGCTACATAACCTCCTCTAATAGATTTAACGTAGTAGAGAAGCTTCATGTCGCCTGTCATGTGCCTGGATGCCCCACTATCAACAATCCAATGACTGCTGAAAGTTCCTCCTGGAACACCCTGCACATGTACTCACATGATTAGTTGGAGATGGGGACCCAAGCCTTTGTGGTCTTGGGCTTCCATTTTCATCAACGTAAGTTACTTGAACTTCTCGATGTTGTGGAAATTGTGATGTTCCCCCTGATTCAGTAACCGTTTTTGGTTTCCAGGTCTGTTTTGTTTTACCAGTTTTATTCTTTAAAATCTTAACTTCATGATCGTCTGAAGTTTTTGAATTGTCCGGTTTGACAGAAACAGATGTTTTGTTAGCCACGTCGGTTTTAATCGCTTTTTCAATTTTCTTGACCTGTTGGCGTTTCTGTTTCTTTTCCCTTTCTTTTACAAGACGGGGATCTGGTTTTGATGAAACAGATCACTTGCGGTCAATTTGGTCATGGGGATCATCAACTTTGGCTTTTAGTTTATGAAGATATTTACAATTGCGAATAATATGTCCAAATGTGCCACATGAAAAACATGATCTTCGTTCTAAAAACCCCGAAGTATCATGTGATTGTCTGGTCGATGAACTTTGTGATCCCGAGGTACTAGGTTTTGAACTGTTTGGTTCATTTCTTTTCAAAGAATTTACTTGAATGACATGATCTAAGTTAGATTTATTGGCAAATGTTTCAAGTTTATCTGTTCCCTTCGATTTCACAAAGTTCACTTTCTTGTTCTTCTTTTGGTTCGGTTCCTTTCGACCTTGAGTTATTGATTTACCTTTTAGTTTGGTATGATTTTGCTGCTTTTTCACTGTTGGTAATTTCTGATTGCCACATTGTTTTTGAACTTCAGCCTTTGGGATAGGAGGACACTGTGTTACCACAACGTGTGATCCTGTCTTTCCCAAGAACTTACTTGTTGAATCCTCAAAATTTTTACTAATTAAAGATTGATTAACATTATTAATAGGAAAATCTTTGTCAGAATATATTTTATCATCACCAACAAGAGTGTACAGCAAATTCACACTCACTGACTCTTTTGCAGACGTGGACTCGACCAGAACAGTCTTAGCAGGTTTTGCGGGAGGATCACATAGAATATGATTCTCAAGAGGTATGTTCTCTTCTTTGATTACCACATCAGACTGTGCTGAGTCAGTATCATTAGATTCATCATCTGAAGAATCAACATCCTCAACAATAACTAGAGGATCCTGATTCTGTTTAGCAGAAGACACACTTGTATCTGCTGACACATTCGAATCTGATGGTACTTCTGGTTTGTATCCAAGTCCCGTTGCAAATTCCTCAATGTCTAAAGGAACAGATTCCACATAATAAGTTCTATTCTCCTCATCAGGCATGGCATCATAATTTTGTCTAACAGGTGGTGGACATTTCTTATATCCAATGCACTTGACATCCCTTTTCTATTTTTGTGTGTAATGATGTGATCCAGCACGTATCTAGAGTTTGAATAACTGTCTAGCTTAAGCCAGATCGCCTCACTTTCACACTTTGTACAGGCTAACTCTTTTTGCATGATTTCAAGATGATTGATATAAAGGTTTGTGTCAGTTTGTTTTCTTGAAACCATTATTGTCAGTTCGGTTTTATCTTTTCTTAAATTTGCAACCACCGTTTTAAACTCCTTTTCATGGTTTTCATAAAACATGTTAGCCTCTTTGCATTTCGAAAGATCCACTATCAACTTTTGATTGTGCATATTTGTCACTTCAAATTTGTTTTGCAAAGCCTCATGTTTGCTTTGCAAATCACACCACTTAGTATCAAAAGAAACATGTTTGTTTTGCAAGTCAAACAATTCAGCATTTAAAGCATCATGTTTGCTTTGCAACTTAGACATATTAGTATCTAAATCAGCACATTTAACACTTAAGCTAGCACAATTATCACAATTAGCGACAGTTGGTTCATCGACACATACCTGGCTCGATGAACTACTGCCATTCGCCATAAAGGATGAATGAAGAGAAGAAGAAGAATAAGCAGCTTGATCCACCAGAATAGATCTTCTATCATTCCTTGCTGCAGCTTCTCCTAACAATTCATCGATATCTGCATTAATTCTCCCACTAGATACTTCATCAGAATAATCTTCACCTGAGGTTGAGATTTCGTCATCTGAACTCCTTGAATCACTAGAACACTCTTCATCTGAAGATTCACCACCACTGGCAGAAGATTCTCCACCACTGGCGTGCTTCAAATCTTTAGCAGTTTCAGCAAAACAAGATGCTCCTCCCTGATCACCAATGCCTAATTGCATTGACCAGTCGTAACCTTCATCTATTTGCACCACAAGAGCCTGATTGGTGTTTGATGGTCCTGCTTGATTGTTTGCAGGGACCAAGGTGCGATCATCATTTCTGGCTTGATTCTGATTCGCCTGGTTGCCTTGACCTCTAAAAGGATTCTGGTTTCCATGCTGAGCTAGCTTTGTGCATTCACGCTTGAAATGACCACGTTCACCATAATTAAAGCACTTGACGGATTGCTTGTCGAACCCATACTTGGTATCTTTCTTGCTTTCCAAGCTGGTTCTACCCGTCCGTTCCATGAAGTCTTTAGCTCGCCTAACAGCACTAGCGAAAGCCCATTTGATGTCCATCATATCCATCTCTTCTTTATCGATCTGCTGATAATCTTCTTGAGTTAGATTGATGTTTCCGATCTGCCCTGCAATCAACCCACAATACGAGCTCATTAATGTGTTTAGTATCTCCATATGATCTTTAGCTACTTCAACGCTAACTTTGGAGAAGTTTGACGTGTCAAGCCGTACTGTATTTGACTTTGATGGCTAACCAGTAGATGATGTGCTTCCATAACAAGCTTGTTGTTGAACAGGAAGTGGATTTCCATACAAGTCTGTGGTTGTAGTTGGCTTTACAGGAACTTGTATCGGATTGCCATACAAATCTGTGCTTGTGACAAACGCCTTTTGAAGTGGAGCATGTGAAGCAGGTCTTGCAGAAGTGCTAGAAGTTTCATAATACATATCAGGATTTTGTCGCACTGGTGTTGCAGAAATGGTAGAAGTTCTATAATACATATCAGGATTTTGTCGCACTGGAACCCTTTTTGCCTTTAGGGGTTCTTCCTGATCTTTGTTCTCCAAGAGCTGACCGAAGTCATTGATGTTTGTCGTAGCCAATGTGCCATTGTATTTCAGGATTTCCAAGAAACCATTCCATTGAGGTGGCAATGCATCGGCAAACTTTGTGACTACCCCTGCTAGAGTTGTTACTACCCCATATTTACTCAATTCAGCCAGCAAGTGATGAAATCGACTTGTCATATCTCCCAAAGATTCATTTTCCATACATGGGAAGCCATCAAACTCCTTCTTGAGTAAACCATGTCGCAATTGACGTGACTTTTCATTTCCTAGACCCCTTGTTTTCAATGCATCCCATAATCGCTTTGACATCTTGAAACTGACAAATTGATGATATATATCCTTGCTCAATGCCTGAGTCAAAATAGCATATGCTTTCTTTTCCAAATTGTTGGGATTGAACCCTATCAGAGGAACAGATAATTAAAGCCAAAACTGGATCAGAGCAGTGGATCCAGAATAAGAAGATGTTTACATACAAATCTCTCCCCTTGAAAGTGGTTTCATATCTGCTGACCTCCTATCTGCTGATCTTACAAAGTGCTGACCTACA
Source organism: Helianthus tuberosus (assembly GCA_030545235.1). Taxonomy (NCBI): domain Eukaryota; kingdom Viridiplantae; phylum Streptophyta; class Magnoliopsida; order Asterales; family Asteraceae; genus Helianthus; species Helianthus tuberosus. The sequence goes on along the minus strand of JARYGA010048851.1, from coordinate 19,279 downwards.
ACTGCTGCTCAAGTAAAGACCTGATGGAAGACTAAAGCCCTGCTTATTCTATCTACTGCCTTGAGTCAAGCACTACTGATCCGAACAAGTACTGCTGGGTTCACAGCAGTGGAAAGTTGCAGCAGCTGATCTATAGTCTGTCTTGTAAAGTAATGTAATAGCAGTAGTTAACATAGCAGTGTTTGTATAGATCAGAGGTTAGAGTTTGTTAGGAGGTTAGATGTCACTTTCATGGTGACGTCAGCTAAGATGCTCAGTGGTTTGCAAGTGCCTATAAATAGATCAGTACTTTGTACTGTTCTATTAGCTCTTTTGCATCATTGTCTTCTTTGCACGAACAAACAACTGAGCTCTGGCTGAGGGGGAGTTTGCATTCATTCATCAATCATTGTAATTGTTATTGAAATAAATTCAATCTTCTGATTCATTGTGAAAGGATGTTTGATCAAAGTATTACTCTCGTTTGATTGTATGCAAAGTTTGTTTTCATCATAATTCCGCTGCACACTCATCCATTTTCATTTTAATTACAAACACAAAATACAATCAGAAACAAACTCAGATCCAACAATTGGTATTAGAGCCTGGACAGTCAAATTTGATTTAACAATCATTTTGACATAAATAGTTCGGCTCATAACAGTTGATACTGATCGTTTGTTCGTTCATTGAAAAACAGAGCAAGGATTAATCACCATTAAAGTTGATTTATCAGTGTCTGTAAAACAACAACAATGACGTCACAATCTCAGGATGATAAAAACAACATTGGCTCTCTTTTTAAACCACCTATGCTAAAAAGAAATGAGTACAACATCTGGCAGAGGAGGATGGGTCACATCCTCGCTCAACAAAGCACAGGTTGTTGGAGGTCTGTTGTCTTTGGTCCCCATGTTCCCACAGTGCCAAGCGCTGAAGATGCTAAAAATTTCGTTCCAAAACCAGTTGAAAATTATACCGAAACCGACTATCAAAAGTTTGAACTAGATGCTAAAGCGTTTAGCATCATAGCATCAGTGCTGCCCAATGAGATATATGCTGGACTGTTACACTGTAACAGTGCCAAAGAGTTATGGGACACACTTAAGGAACAGTTTGGGGGAACCGAAGAAGTCATAGAAAACAATAGGGAAATCCTGAACCAACAGTATGAAACATTTTGTCATGTTAGAGGTGAATCACTGACGCAACAATTTGAGCGTTTCAGTTGTCTCATCAGTGAACTGAGGCTTGTTAATACCACTTTTACAAACTCAACTCAAAATAGCAGGTTCCTCAGGTCACTGCCAGAAAAATGGGACACTATAGCTTTTGTCACCCGAAACTCACCTGAGTTCAAGGATCTGAGCTGACTCCTGACCTATGAAAGGGAGTTGAACCAGAAAAGGAAGTTACAAGAGTCAGGAAAGACCGTTTATGATTATACATTCGGTAACACTGCTCTTCTGGGTCAAGAAGAATCAGGGAGCAGTAGTAAAGATCAGGGTTTTGATCACTTCATTGACATAACTGCTGGTGCAAACTTTAACAACCCTGATCCTCACTCTGCAAGTTATGCATTCACTGCAAACGAAAACCAGATGTCAGACAATCTAAGTTTTGAACTAAATGACTTAGAGCAGTTTGATCCCACTGATTTAGAGGAAATGGACATCCTGCACCAACTGGCTTTGCTAAGTGTTAGAACTAGCAAATTTTACAAAAGAACAGGGCAAAAATTCCCAGGTTTGCATGGGAATCTAAGGGTTGGGTTGGATAAATCGAAAATCAAGTGCTACAAGTGTAATAGGTTGGGACATTTCGCTAGGGAATGCAGAAGTCAAACTAGTGGTCCCATAATCACTCACCCTAGCTCAAATCCTAGACCTCAAAATCAAGGCACTGTGCACTATGCCCAGTATACCCCAGTAACACTGCTCACTATGTTGCTGCCCCTGTGCCAGTGCACTATATCCAAACTGCTGTTCCACAGATCCAATATGTTCAAACCCCTGCTCCCCAATCACAAGTGCAGGCTGCACCTCAAACCACTACTCCAGCAGCAGTACAACCAGATCAACAAAGCTTTTTCACTCAAGGGTTTGTTGACTGGAGCAGTATGCCTGAAGACCTTAGTGATGAAAATTTTGCACTCTATGCTTCTAATGATTCTTCTTATAATGAATTTTGTTTGGTGGCATTAGAGTCAATACAGGAGGGGGTTGAAACTGAAGAGGAACAACTGAGCATTGAAACAGTGGATGAGGTGACTGAAGCAGTGGTTACTGCTATGGCTGGTGAACTACTGTTGGAAGAAAGTTCAGGTATCCTGATTGAACCAATGACAGATCCATGGTCCGAAGAAGAAAAAGAAGAAGAGAAGGAAGAAAAGGCTGGTGAAAAGAAGGTGAGAGCTGATGATGAAGAGAATCATCAATGTGATTGTGCAATGATGGCTGCTGCCAAGGTATCTCCTCAAGTTCTAGAAAAACTATGTTCTGACAATTGCATTATTGCTTTTGCTAACATCAAAGAGGTGAATGAAAACCTTCGGGATAAAATCTTAACTGATGAAGTCAAATTTGAAAGATCTTTAAAAGAACTTAAAAACAAATTGACTGAAAAGGAAAAAGAGATCAGCAGTTTGAAAGAAGAACAAAGCATAACCAAAACACAACTCCAAACTATGGTAGAAAAATACCAAGTTTGCAAAAAGGAGTTAGAGTCCACCCAGATCACGTGTGAGAGATGGGTGGAATCATGCAAAGGGTATGAGATTATGCTTGAAAAACAGATAAAAAGCAATGTGAAATTTGGTGTTGGTTATAGAAAACATGATGATGAAACCACTGCTTTTGCAAAATCTGTTCAAACCACTGATGTAACCACTGAGTTCATACCCACAAACAAGAATGGCCAAGAAGTGAAGATCACTGACAAACTTGGTAACAAAATCACACTTGACAGACCAATGGGATCCTCTACTTTTGAGGAACTTGAAGACTATCAGTTTAAACCAAAATGGTCTGATGAGTGTGATATTCTTGAAAATTTCAAGCCAATGGACTTTACATCAACTGATGGTGTTAAAGCTCCAAAAGCTAAAGTCATACCTCTCAAAGACATCCCAGCAGTGGTTAAAACCTCTGCTGCAAAGGAGTCTGAAAAGAGAAAGAAGAAAGAAAAAATTGATAACTTGTTTTGTGAGTTATGTGAGAAAAGGAATCATCTAACAAAAGATTGTTTCCACTTAAAAGCTTATGATTTAAACAGAACAAGTGTCATTGTTTCAGCTGAAAGTTGCATTGTTTGTGGTAAAACAAACCACAAAATTCAAGCATGTGTGTATCTCAAAAACTTTGATGTGAAAAAGAATGAGTAGATTGCTAAAACATCCTTGAGTCCATCATCATCATCAACATCTGTCAAATTCACCAAGAAACAACCACTGTTTGTGCCAGTTCAAACAGCTGTCACAAAACAACTGAACCAAACATCTGTCAAAAGAGATGTTCAGGTTACTGATGCACCCCCTGCCAATCAATTTAGAAAAGGCAAGGAAAAACAGCCTTACCAAAGGATTCCACACGTTTATGAGTGAACATGCATCCTTTTGGTTACCAGCAGGTGATTGGCCAGGACCCACAACAGTGGTTAGAGAAACACTATCCTAAAATAGTCCAAACCCCTGACCTAACCACTGTCCATCATTCTGCATCCATCCCAGACACTGTTGAGACCCCATCCAAAGCCCTGCTGGCTTTGGAGACCTTAATGAACTAATCCTTTTACTTCATGTGCAAGGAGCTTCTACATGCTTTGATAGTCTTTGGTATGTAGATAGTGGAGGCTCCAAGAACATGACAGGATGTAAAGCCCTCCTCAAAGACTTTAAAATCCATGGAGGGGGTGATATATCCTTTGAAATAATAGTAAAGGGAAAGTTCTGGGGTCTGGTACAGTGCAGTCTGGAAATGTAAAATTTGAAAATGTCAATCTGATAGACAATCTAAAATTCAATCTTTTGAGTTTGTCCCAAATGAGTGACAAAGGGTTTGGGTCATTCTTCACACAAGATTGTTGTAGGATTGTTGGACCAGAAATGGTAAAAAAGATTGAAGCAATAATCAAAACTGGTCAAACAAAACTTGTTGCTTAAAGAAGTGGCAATGTTTATGTTGTTGATATGTCAAAAGAGTGTCCCAGAGCTGATGCCTGTCTGTTCTCAGCTGCCTCTAACAAAGAGACAGAACTTTGGCACAGAAGGATGGGACACACAAATCTTAAGACAATCACTGAAATTTCAAAAAATGGTTTGGTGAGAGGCCTACCACAAAAATTGTTTTCATGCTCTGAACATTGCATTTCCTGTTTAAAAGGAAAACATCATAAAAGTTCTTACAAGTCCATTGAAGAGTCCAAAACAACCCAGTGTTTGCAAATGCTACACATGGATTTGTTTGGCCCAGTTCAAGTCATGAGTCTCAAGAAGAAAAGATATTGTTTGGTTATTGTTGATGACTTTTCTAGGTTTACATGGACTTTCTTTTTACACTCAAAAGATGAGACTGCAGGCATTTTGCAAGACTTTGTGACACAGGTTGAAAAGCAATTTGACCTTCCAGTGAAAAGCTTCAGGAGTGACAATGGCACAGAATTCAAAAATAAGGAGTTGGATGCCTTCTGTGTGAAGAAAGGGATTGTAAGGAAGTACAGCATCCCTAGAACACCAGAGCCAAATGGGGTAGTGGAAAGGAAGAACAGAACTTTGATTGAGGCTGCCAGAACCATGCTTGCAGATTCAGGTTTGCCATTAACTTTCTGGGCAGAGGCAGTAAACACTGCTTGCTATGTCTAGAACAGAGGTTTAATAAACCCCAGGCACAAAAAGACTGCTTATGAAATTCTGTATAAAATCAAACCACTGATCTCATATTTCAAGGTGTTTGGCTGCCCATGCTTTATTTTGAACTTAAAAGATTCCATTTCAAAATTTGCAGCCAAATTTGATTGTGGTTATCATCTTGGATACTCAACCACTGCCAAGGCCTACAAAGTGTTCAATACACGGACCAAGGCAGTGGAGGAGACTTTGAATGTTAAGTTCAATGAACTTTCATCAATGAAAATCCCAGCAAACCCTGCAGATCTGTTTGATCTTGAAAAATTTACTTTTGAAAATACTGCTGTCAAGACTAACAGTGCAGGTCCATCAGAGGATACAACACCAGACTATGGGTATGAAATCATCATCCCTCAAAGGTCTGCCACAAAGGGAAAAGCACCAGCTGTTCAAAACAGTTGTCAAAGCTCAACCACTGCTACCTCAACAGTTGTTGACCAAAGTAGCCCATCCACCACTGCTTCCACATCCTCAAACACTGCTGACAAAAGTCCTCAAATAGTGGATAAAATTCAGCAGATCTCCACTTCATTACCTCCTATTCCACCACCTTTTGAAGCCACTGCTGGATCATCAAAGTCCCCAGCAGTGGTTAGCTCAAATGATACACATTTGCAGCCTTCACCAACAAATGCCATCATACCATACCAAGGAGATTTAATCTTCTTGAGATCTCATCCACCTGATCAAATCATTGGCAACATAAATGAAGGGGTGCTCACAAGAAGCCAAACCCAAAACATTTGTCTTTTTGCTGGTTTTCTATCACTCCATCAGTCAGTCAAGTACCAAGAGGCACTGAAAGACAACAGCTGGGTAGAAGCCATGCAAGAGGAACTTAAACAGTTTAAAAGAAAACAAGTATGGGAGCTTGTACCACTGCCAGAAGAGGTTAGTCCCATTGGCACAAAGTGGGTCTTCAAGAACAAAACTGATGAAAGGGGTATTGTTGTCAAGAATAAAGCCAGGTTTGTGGTCAAGGTTACAGACAGGAAGAGGGGATTGATTATGATGAAACATTTGCCCCTGTTGCAAGATTGGAAGCCATTAGACTGTTCCTGGCCTTTGCTGTCAACCACAATATGAAGGTGTTTCAAATGGATATCAAAAGTGCTTTCCTCTATGGTACAATTCAAGAAGAGGTGTATGTTTGTCAACCTCCAGGTTTTAAGGATCCATTTTATCCAGATCATGTCTACAGGCTAAACAAAGCTTTGTATGGCTTGAAACAAGCACCAAGGGCCTGGTATGAATCTCTTTCCAACTTCCTACTCTCAAATGGTTTCAAAAGAGGTACCATTGATAAAACACTATTTTTAAAATGGAGAGGGAAGGATTTAATGATTGTCCAGATTTATGTGGATGACATTATTTTTGGAAGCACATGTAACTCAATGTGTGAAGAGTTTAGAGAACTCATGACAACTGAGTTTGAAATGAGTGCAATGGGTGAGCTGCAATGCTTTCTTGGTCTCCAAGTTTAGCAAATGCAAAATGGAACTTTCATTCATCAAAGCAAATATGCTAAAGAACTTTTGACCAAATTTGATATGAATGATTGTAAACCATGCAGCACACCCATGGCAACAAATAAGCTGGTCATGTCTGATGAAAAAGATGAGCTGATTGACCAAACACTTTATAGAAGCATGATTGGGTCTTTATTGTACCTAACTGCATCTAGACCAGACATCATGTTTGCAACATGTGTCTGTGCAAGAAGTCAATCAGCTCCCAGAAAATCAAATCTCATTGCTGTAAAAAGGATCTTCAGATACATAAAAGGTGCTCCCACACTTGGTATCTGGTATCCAGCTAATGGGAATATCAAGCTTTCAGGCTTTTCAGACAGTGACTTTGCTGGATGTAACACTACAAGGAAGTCCACATCAGGAGGGTGCCAGTTTCTAGGTGATTGCTTGGTTTCTTGGCAAAGAAAAAAGCAAGCAGCAGTTTCAACATCCACTGCTGAGGCTGAATACATTGCTGCTGCAAGCTGTACAGCCCAACTCCTGTGGCTTCAAAATCAGTTGCTGGATTTTGGTATCACTGCCTTAAAGACACCACTCATGTTGGACAGCCAGGCAGCAGAAAATATCATCAAAAATCCAGTTTCTCATTCAACCACCAAACACATCGACATCAGACATCACTTTGTGAGGGATTGCTATGAAAAAGGTTTGATTTCTCTGCATCATGTCCCAACTAAAGACCAGTTGGCAGATGTGCTCACAAAAGCACTTGATACAGCCACTTTTGAAAGTTTGGTCTCTAGAATTGGGATGCTAAACATGGAATAACCAGCAAAATCTTGTTTTTCTATGCATAAAAGCATCAAAATGTTTTCAGAAAATCAAAATCCATCCTTAAAAATAGCTAAAAATGAAAATTTTCATTAAAATCCTTAAAAGTCTGCCATTAACCACTGATTGTTCAAAAGTATGCTCTACTTCAAAAGCCTGTCCACTGCTGAAAGTCAACCCCTGTTCTCTCATTCCTTTGATAAACTCTGTTGTTCAAAAGCAGTGTTTTATCCACTGATATGCTATCTACTAATAGTGAAAATCATCCACTGCTCTACTACCACTGCTTTCATCAGTCACTTTCATAAAAGTATTGTCCTTCACTTTCACCAGGGGTTGTCACGTGGGCAGTACATAGTGGGCAGACTTTTTGTAATGGCTGCCACATCAGCATTCACTTCCTTCCCTATAAAATCCCCCACTCACCACCAAAATAGGGTTTTACTGTCGAATTGAATTCCTAAAAATTCTATTCTCAAAGCAGTTTTTCATCTCATCTTTCACAAATTTCTTCGATCATTCTCTTCAAAAATGACAAAATCGAAGCCTTCCACAAAACCCACTTCCAAGTCATCATCGAAAACAGCCTCTAAAAAGGCAATCTCCACTGAAATCCCATATAAACCATCTCACAATCTCCTGGGTCTTCTCATAAAACCAGGAACCACCAATGTTTTCGATTCCATCATTGACACCATGGCAAAATCAAAGTACAAAACTTTGTTCACCGTCGATGCACCAATCTATTTGGAGACCCAAAGGGAGTTTTCGAAGAATGCAACCCTTGAAAAACAAGGAGACATTGCAACCACCATACACTCTTCTATAAAGGGTAAATCTGTCCAAATCACGCCACAATCCATTTCAGAGGTCTTTCAACTCGATGATCAAGAAGGTAAAATTTATTTCACTAAAAACGAGTTGCAAACTGACTTCATTGAAAGAGGGTATGATGCCACAATGATGAAGAAAATTACCTTACAAAAAGGTTATTTTCCTTCTGCAACCAGATTTTTATTTCATACCCTCCTACTATATGTTTCAAATAAAACCACTTCTTTCAATGAAATCCCTTTAAAGATTCAAAATTTGGGATATGCAATTCTTCAAAAAGAAAATTTTAACTATTCTCGGGAAATTTTTAAAGATTTGGTTAATAATGTTGAAACAAAATCATTCTTACTGTTTCCATGGTTTTTAAGTTACTATTTTGCAAAGAAATTCAGTAAGGATGATTTAGCTGCAATAAACCAAGGTGATTCTACTCAAATAAACAGTTTAACAACTGAAACTTTTTCAAGAATGTTAGCACCTTGCAAAACACAAGCAGAGGTGCCTGAGCAGATTTTAGCAGTTACAACTGCTCCTCAGGTTTCTGCTGCTGAGCCCACTGCTCAAAGCAGCAGATCAACTGTTTTGAAACCCACACCTACAACCCACAAAAAGCCACACAAAAAGAAAAATCAAAAACCCCCCAAACCAATAAAAAGGCAACTCTGGAGGATGAGATACCAGAGAAAATGCCTGTGACAACACAAAAGTCACAAGAAACCACTACTGCTTCTTCCTCACAGCAGTTGATACAAATATCTCAACCCATAACCGAAACTCCTCCTGCTTCTTCACAAAAAGAATAGGTTGTATAAATAGGGTCTCCACATCATGATGCTCTGGAAACACTTGTTTCTATCATCCACAGCTCAATACCCGGGGCAAATCCACTTTCTACACCACCCATCCCATCCACAATTCCCCCACCAACTAAACTGCTGTTGGATGCAATTGATTTGAACCATGCACTAACCAGTCCTTCTTACTCACCTATCAATGAGAATATACCTCAACAACTGATTGGGTCTGATGTATAAATCTTTGCTAACCCACCAACACAACCTGAGGAGGTTACACCCCTTGAGTTACAAGTAACTCTTGGTGGTAGTCCAAGTGAAGCAGCCACTACAACTGTTGAACCCACAGGTTTACAGTTGGACAGTGGTTACATTAATAAGACTTCCTTGGAGGCAATTCCTTACATAGCACCTCTGCCAACCACCAGTGGATTTATTTATCCTATTGGCAACATCAAAAGGTTGTCAAGTGTTGAAGGAAGAAGACCCCAGTACAAAGAAAAAGGGGCATCAGTGGTTAATGTTTGGAGTACACTCCCTACATCAACGACTGATAAAACCACTGCTAGTGGGAAATCAGATGATCCCATTAACTTGGGTGATGGTTTAAAGTACCAGAAATTGACGGATCGTATTGAAAAGCTTGATAACTCTGTTGCAGAACTCAAAGTTATGCTACAACAGGTGTTACAAGTACAAAAGGTACAATCAACTGCTGTTCCATCTCAAGCACCTGCTCCACAAAAAGCACCTGCTACAAATGAGCTCTAGAATTTGTTTCAACCTTTTCTCCTTCAACAAGCACAATTAGCAGATCAGCAACATGAAAAACATGTCCAACAGCTGAGAAATGCAATGGAGTCAAGGTTCAAGAACACTCAGGCTGATCTAAAGGCTCTCAAAACTCAGATTCTGCACACCACTGGCACTGCTCCTCCAAAAGTTCGCTTCATTTATCAACTTCCCCCAGATAATGCTAAAAAGGGGGAGAAAATTAAGGAGTGGAAAAAGAAGGGAATAGAGGATGGTCTCTACATTGAACCAGAAAATGCAAACATGACCAAACAAATCCCTTTGCCAGATGGAAGCAAGAAAATTGATGTGACCACAAATGCACTGGCAGAAGCAGTTGCAAGTGTAAAAAGGGATAGAGAGGCCAAAAAGAAAGCCAGGGTGGATTATCCGGATCAGGGTACTTCAGGGTCAAAAGATAATGAAAATCTTGTTGATGAAAAGAAGAAGCCTACAAGAAGAGTAAGGCTACCCAAATCCATTCCAACCAGAGGTTCAAAGTCTGCTCCAAAACCACCACCTAAAACAGCTGTTGTAACTCCTGTTGTATCAACTACAGTCGGTACTTCAGTGGTTTCAACATCTGCTCCCACTTCAACACACACCACTTCAACACACACCAAATCCACTGCCTTACCACCATTACCACCAAAAACAAAATCACCTCCTGCCAAAAGGCAGAAGACAGTAGTTGTTAAAACACCTGCTGTAATGACAACAGTGGTTGGAACACCAGTTGTTTCAACAACTGTTAGTCAATCACAAACCACTGTCACTACATCCACAACCACTGTTCCATCCAAAACATCATCAGCCCCTCCTCAAACAAAGAGGAGAAGGCTAATTCTCAAAGATGATGACACTTCACCACCACAAACATCTTCAAAATCTTCAGCTCTTGTCACAATACCAAAACCTGTTCCTCTCTCTTCAGTTCCAATGTACAAGCCCTTACCTCCTGCAGGTGTTCAATTTCCTCTTGAACTAGCAGCTGTTAGAGAAGAAATAAAATCTTTTTACTATGAGGATGACCCTGCCAAAAGGAGTTTGCCATCAATAAAGGGATATCCCTGGCCTAAAAATGTTGATGAATATTTGGAAATCAAGCCCAAGCAAGAAGAGGATATCTAAAAAAGAAACACACAAGGGAAATCTGACAAATAAATTTCAAGAAACTATCAATATCTGCTCACACAGGTCAGATCCCTAGAACAATTTGCAAAAAATGCCAGTCAACAAATTTCAGAAAGAGCAGCTGAAACTTTGAAGAAAGACTACATTGAAAGCATCATGGCTCACAAGAAGTACAAAGGAGAGAAATACATGTACAAAGAGTGGACTGTTCCTGAGCTTGAAAATGAAGCAGCAAGAATTCAAGACATGATAAAAAGGAAAGTCACTCACACTCCTCCTAACTGGGCAAAGTTTAGAAAGAATGTACCTGACAAACAGGTAGAACTCAAAAGAATGAAAGAAGAACTGGTTGCTGCTGAATATGGAAACAAAAGACAAGTTGCTAGATGGAAAGAAGATGTGGTCAGGATCACCTACAAAAGGTTGGAGGAACTAAGAAAGAAAGATCCAAATGTTCCTCAAAAGCCTGACTATCCTGAAGCAGAGGTTTCAAAAAGACCAACAAAGCTGCAAATCAGGAGAGCCACTGCTCTAACTGGTGCTGCCATCTATAAAAGAAGGTCACACAAACAGTTGGGAGGTGAAACCATCCAAGAGATGATAAAAGGAGATGAACTTGTAAAACAAGGCATAAAGAAAATGATCATAGAAACTCTTGGTTTGGATCAAACTGCAAATACTGCTCAACCAGTTATGAATAGGCCAGCCTCACCAAATACCTCTGCAAATAAACATCTCCCAAGAAACCCACCAGGCTCAAAAATACAAAAGTGGGAAACTGACAAACAGACCTGCGTATTGGCTTTGCTCAGGTCTGGTGGAGAAGTGAAGAAAATATCAAGGGAACAAGCTCTTGGCCTGAGTCTTGAAGATTTACAGGATCTCCTTGATCTTCCACTTAGCAGGGATGATGAAGACACAGATGCCCTAGACTTTGAACTACAATTTAAAGGTCAGATAAGGGAACTGTTGATGAGGCAATAAAGAATTCCACAATAATGAAGAGTTTTGGCATTATCTGTTCCAGGGGGAGATTGTTGGGATTGAACCCTATCAGAGGAACAGATAATTAAAGCCAAAACTGGATCAGAGCAGTTGATCCAGAATAAACAGATGTTTACATACAAATCTCTCCCCTTGAAAGTGGTTTCATATCTGCTGACCTCCTATCTGCCGATCTTACAAAGTGCTGACCTACAACTGCTGCTCAAGTAAAGACCTGATGGAAGACTAAAGCCCTGCTGATTCTATCTACTGCCTTGAGTCAAGCACTGCTGATCCGGACAAGTACTGCTAGGTTCACAGCAGTGGAAAGTTGCAGCAGCTGATCTATAGTCTGTCTTGTAAAGTAATGTAATAGCAGTAGTTAACATAGTAGTGTTTGTATAGATCAGAGGTTAGAGTTTGTTAGGAGGTTAGATGTCACTTTCATGGTGACGTCAGCTAAGATGCTCAGTGGTTTGCAAGTGCCTATAAATAGATCAGTACTTTGTACTGTTCTATTAGCTCTTTTGCATCATTGTCTTCTTTGCACGAACAAACAACTGAGCTCTGGCTGAGGGGGAGTTTGCATTCATTCATCAATCATTGTAATCGTTATTGAAATAAATTCAATCTTCCGATTCATTGTGAAAAGATGTTTGATCAAAGTATTACTCTCGTTTGATTGTATGCAAAGTTTGTTTTCATCATAATTCCGCTGCACACTCATCCATTTTCATTTTAATTACAAACACAAAATACAATCAGAAACAAACTCAGATCCAATACAAATCATATCCCTTTTTCTCGTCTTCCATAAGAGATCCAAATGTAGCGGCAGTTGAAGCGGTAACCTCAATAGCTGGATCGAAATCTATAGTAAAACATAACCACAATTCCGTGTTTTGCCCAAGGACATACGTTTGAAATCTATCTACCCATCCAGGATATTCATTTATGTGCATCAGTTTCGGTGGGCGATTTAGACTTCCGGTCTCGCTTTCGCTTAGAAGTATACTTTTCATACTTGGAGTTTGATTTGAAACAAACGCCCATTAACCTGTCGACGTTGGATTCGCTTGCGAAGATGCAGGTGCGGGAGATTCTGCCCATGATGGCGACAAAAGCGTGTTTGTATACTTACTTTCCATATTAGATGTGGGTGCAGGAGATTCGGCCCATGATGGAGATAAACGCGTGTTTATATACTTGCTCTCTGCAGTTGACGGAGTACCCCACCAATTCGGATTCATTTCGAATATATAACGAAGAGTACCTGGTTAAAACAAACAAATCAAACAGTTAAATATGATTTTGAAAGCTTCTGTTAAAAAGATCAAGTGAATGTCGGCGAAGGTTGGAGGATTGACTAAGGATAGATGATTGACGAAGGTTGCGGGGTGACGAAGGATAAGGGAGTTCGTCAAGGGCACTTGTGACGAAGGTTTAGGCAAACAACAAGATGACGAAGGTTAAAGTTCGTCTAGGCATGGACATGACGAAGGTTAAGTGTTCGGCCAAGACAAGTAATGACGAAGGTTTACAAGGTTCGGCCAGGACAAGTGTGACGAAGGTTTACAAGGTTTGTCAATGTAAAGTTCGTTGACAAAAAGGACCAGACAAGAAGATATTTTTCACAAACAAATCTAATCTTTTCTGACACAGAAACTTCTTTGGCAAATAAGTCAAGCCCACACTACCTTCATAACCTTTTTTTCAACATACTCATCATTAGTATGGCACAATATTCAAACAATACTATTTTAACCATAAACACTTGCATTTTAATATTAGTAACACTTGAATAATAAAGTGAACCAAGATCAAAATTAGATATTTATGAGGAACAACTCAAGAACAATATGAAGATCTGCTTAACTTCGATGAATATGTGAGTTTTCCTGTGCCTGAAAATTTTCCAAACACAAGTTTCTGTAGTAAGGTTCAATAAAAACCCAATTCTAACATATATGCATAAGTTTTAACAAGGTTTTTAATAAAACAAACAGCAAAATAACAAGGTTTTTTGAGGATTTTAAAGTGATTTCCATAAAATGTATGATCTTCAAGCTCAATAATCAAGAAAAACACCTATAAATCATTGAAAAACACAAGAAAAACAACTTGGTTTAAACAAGGAATCGAGCCAATGCTCTGATACCAATTGTAGGTCCACCCGGAGGATCGAGTCAACCTCTATTCTTGTTTTTCGACGAACCCGAAAGTACGGAATCCAAACGGGTAAGTTAAACCAAGTTACGAACACGTAAAACACAAGATTCACCGATTAACACTCCAATGTATTAATCTAGAAAACGGTTACAAAGTAATGTTTACAAGATGCTCTCATAAACTCTCAGTGTGTGTGTGTTTACAGGGTGTTTGCTCTCTAGTCTATGCAGCCTGTTCTCATGATGGTTCTGTCTACTGTTGTTGTTTAAATACTACAGCATGATTGGCGAACCTTCTGTTGTTGACGAAGGTTAGTGACGAACCTTCATATGTGACGAAGGTTGTAACCTTCGTCACTTCCACCTTTAACGAACTTTAGGACTTCGCCATAAGAGACTTCGTCTCATGTGACTCACTTAAACTTCATCATACATATGGCTTTGAACGATTAACACTCAACGTATTAATGCTATGAAACAGTTACAATGCGGTGTTTACAAATGGTCTCTGTAAACTCTCAGTGTGTGTGTGTGTTACTTTGTGTTCACTCTGAAATCTATTTAGACTTCTCTAACTATCTTTGTCTTCAGTCTGCTGTTTATATAGTGCAATCTTCGGCGAACCTTACAGATGTGCGACGAACCTTCCTGAAGTCGACGAAGGTTAGTGACGAACCTTGGATGTGACGAAGTCTTCAACCTTCGTCACATGTATATCTTCGACGAACCTTGGACGTTCGTCACATTGAGACTTCGTCATGAGCAATCCTTCGTCATGCATATCTACATGAATCTTCGTCTAAACAGTGAAGTCTTCATAGACTTAATCAAACAAATTCCTTGCATGGTGAGATGTGACATCATCATGACATCATCATGATGATGTGTAAACGGGAATTGGTTCGCGGCTCTCTGTGCTTCGCGTGTCGAACTCTGGGGCGCACGACGGAGGAATGTCGTGACGTCGGGCTTGAGCCGAACCTAACCGAGTCAAACCGAACCGAGTCGCGTCCCCAAAATATGTATCAACAGGATTGGAAATAGTTTTCAACCAGCAATTGACGCCCCTCGGTTTCAGCCTCCTCATTTAAAATGAAGCTCACATTTTAAAATGAAAACCAGTTCACATATTTATTTCTTACAAAGATTAGTCAAAACACTTTTGACGAATATGTATACATACATACATGTTAGTTAAATGAACTTTAACTATTGAATATATATATATATATACACACACACACAGACACATTTTTAAGGCAACAGAAGCATAGATAACAAAACATAAATAATATGAACACTTTTATACCAAGGAGTATCCATAATCGAACAAGATCACCGACATGCAAACACGAAATAAAAACACAAACCATAGGGGGTTTAGATATACCTTCGGTTAGTAAATAAATGGTTGAGACACCGAGGTTCAACGGACAAGTGCTAGTGATACGAATTAACGAAACGCGTGTATAAACCCGTGTAGCGGCGGCAGCAGCGGCAGAAATGGTGGCGGTGGCTGGCGGCGAGCGGCGGTGTGGCGGTGGCCGGTTGTGGGTATTCCTTTTGAGAGTGTTTTATTTAGTTCTTGCAACAACAACCAACAAAGACCAACAAAGACCTAACATGTATTAAACTTGTATACTCGCCAACATTTCTGTTGATTTTATTTTAATACATGTTGCAGGTTGATAGTTTGGACGTTGAAGAAATCAAGCTAGGGTGACTTTAGATACACACCTTAGAAAAACAAGAATTTGAACAATGTTTGAATTTTGATGATGTTTGATACAATTTTGGCTATGTTTTGCTTTGTATGACAATCTAGTTCTTATTATGAAATTTTGATTAATCTATGTTGACACAAGTAGCGTTATGATGCTTTGAGCGATTTGTTCGTCCAGCCCCGATGTTTCCGCCATCGGTTGGGGTGTGACATCTATACCCTTGGTAAATAAATATACAATGTCTACTAGGGGCAAGTATATTGTGTTTGAAGCTGTTTGGAATAGATGAACCACACTGCTACATCTTATGTTAGATTTGATTCAAAATAATTAAATTTGACTATCTTACTAAAAACTCCCTTTCTGTTTTCTTTGAATTTTTACTTTATAACATATGAAGTTTAAAACTCAAAATGAATTGTTATGATACCAAGGAGGGCATATAGCACATACGATGTTGTGTAGTGCCAGGCAACTTACTTGATAATTATGTCCTTTTTTTCATGATGTTAAGTTTTGTTTTTTTCTTTTTAAGGTGAGGAATAGAGCTGCAGAATATTGATTATCACAACTGTAGGTCCCGATAAGGATCGTCGGATAACGATGATTTCTTGTTTCGGGTGCTGAAACGAGTGCGAAATCCCCGTTACGACACAAACCGAGTGAGAGAGTAAACATAATAAACATGACATCATGATGTGATTATCCTTCAAGTGGGTCACTTGCGGCTCTTCGTGCTTCGTCTGTCGATCTCTGGGGCGCACGACGGAGTAATGTCACGACGTCGGCCTTGAGCCGGACCTAACCGAGTCGAACCGAACCGAGTCGCGTCCACATAAAGTGTACCAATAAACTCCCCCTTGGACGCTGCTCGTGATGGTTCGTTTTTCACATTGTCGGATCTTAAACGGCCTTCACGTTTTTCAAACAGGAAGTGTATCAATAAACACCCCCTTGAATGATGCTCGTGAATCTTTTGATCTTCAATACTTTTGGATCCTTTTGGTGTTGATGAGTGGCCAACTGCAACTCGATCATCTTGATCTTCTGATTGCATCAATGTCGTTTCTTCACTTTACGGCTTGTCATCTGACACGTTCTCTTTTGCTTTAGCTGATTCGAATACAACATCTGCACACGCAACAGAGCTAAACACGTAATGAGAATAACCGCTTGGAATATAGTCAAATTAATCAAACGATACATATGAGACCAACTCTCAATCAAACACCAACCGACAACAGTTTGAAAGTTTAAAAATTGATCAATTTTAATCCTTTAACTTTCAAATCTTGTTAACTTCGAACGTTTATGAAGGTGCAATTGTTTTCCAGCTTAAAATCAGGATTTTGGGTAGGATAGACTTGAGTTCCAACATCGGTCAATCAAAAATAAGATAGAAGCAAAATCTTTTTGGCTTTAAAAAAATTTAGATTAAAACATACCTAAAATCTTTTTGGTATTTTTCATTTTTCAAATGTAAAGACGGAAAGTAATAAATAAATATATACAGAGATGCAGAAATGAAGAAATGTAAATAAATATTTACAGACATTCTTTTTGTGAGTTTCGAGGGTAAGAGAATCATATCAGTGTACGGTTACGCCAAAACGCTCTTGTTGTTCAATTAGTTAACATTTAGATAAGCATCCTATAACGATTATCGGTATTGTTGTCCACTTAAGCTCAACTTATCAGATGTAATCATGTTTAAGTGATACGTTAAGGTATGATTTATACTTACCGACCGGTGTTCATCCACTCACGACACATTCCCGTATCAAGGTATGCACGAAGAGTTCATCTTACTGGTGAGTATACCATTTATCATCTGTTTTGCCGTATAAAAATGTGAGAAACTCACTTATTTTTTATTGAATACAAGCCCTATGTGATAGAATCACGTATTGATGAGGAACTTGAATTTCATATGCATGAGGGCACAGGAGCAAGTCCGTGAACAGGTTAGTACCAACGTACAGACAAAGAGACGAACTTGACTCCCGCATGAAAGCTGTGATATATTATCACTTATTTTTTTGGACAAGTGATTATTGATCACTTATTGAGGTCGTATGGAATATATACACATATGTATGGTATCATGGAAGATCTAGACTTTGTCTCCGTAATATTTCGGTAAAAGATACAACCATGATACCCAGATGATAAACAACATAAAGACCACATATCTCAGAACCTCGGCAATCTCTCAAACGAAATTTTGGTACCAAGACCATATGCCAATGAGCAGTTCCCACCTGGTCTTCAGTCGATTTAGGTTTATATCGCCCTGCACACTTTAAAATGATTGTCAGCCTACCGATACATCGAATATAGAGCTGCTTATCGATTTTCATTTTAAGTTTAAAAAGGTTTAGACAGTCCACCGATATACAATCATTTTCTCTTTTTCTCGCCAGGAAACTCATTTTTTATTTTCTATTGTTTTTTATCTTTTTGGCCGTTTTGAATTTTTCGGATTTGGATTTACTCCCCCTAAAATTCAGAAAGTAAATTCAAACTTGAAAGACATCTTTTTGGATTTTCTGAAGAAAAATATTATCAAAAACGATTTCCCGATGTCGGTTAACTCATGTTTTACCTCAATGCCGTTTACCAAAATTAAGTTTAATTAGAAATGATTTTATCGAATTTTGGAAAAATGAGTTGGCATGTTGGTACTCGGTGCGGACCATGGCAACATTGACGAGTTTCATATTGAAACAATCACGTGTGAGGTGATATTTGAGATCAATGTGTCTAGCCAAAGAGTGTTGTACGAGATGATAATAATTCATAAAGCAACTTAAATATCGACAATTATAAGAGAGATTAGAAATTCAAAACCGTATCCTGCAACTGCTTTTTGCATTGCGAAGAATCTGAGTGCTATCCCAAACTGGATATCCACCCGGTGTGGATTTCAAGGTCGATTTTGCAGCTACATCAATTATCCAAGAAATCTCTTCACAGCAACAAGATCATAAACCTCTGGGTCCGGCTGGTCTTCCACATTGCACCAGCGAAGGTCTTTATCTTTCTCCTTCAGAAGTAGTGTGTGGTTGTTCAATCCACGCCAAGGCATCCGTACACTCGGTTGGTTTGTTCAACAAACACATTTTCTTCAGTCACACCATAGAGAAATGCACACTGCACGTTTATCTTGTAGACTTTGAACTTCTTGTGAAGATATAAGACTTGAATCTTTGAAAAACTTCAGACGTGCTGTAGGCGCGTACATTTTGATTTGAATCTATCCTGTTGGCCCGATGAAAGCCTTCAACAATTAAACAGTTGCTCATGAATTTTCTTGTCTAAGATATCAACTTCATTCATCATCATTCTTTCACCGGACATTTTTTTTGTCTTTTTCTCTCTCCATCAAAGGCAACAATGTTCTCCTAGATGTAACAATGTTTCGGAGCCTTATGTCGCCGATCTTGTGTATGGAAGCTCCGCTATCAACAATCCTAAGACTATCAATAGTTTCTCCTGGAACATCCTGCACACTCATTCACAGATTAGTTGGAAAGGGGGACCCAAGCCTTCACAGACTTGGGTCGTCCGTTGATGTATTGCAAAATACATCTTTTATTCGTGTACAGTTTGTATAGTTTTCGTTATATTTAGTTTTGTTTTTCGTTAGAATATGCATACTATT